>VMKM01000204.1:0-90000 GCA_008360985.2 Macquaria ambigua
TCTCTGTAACAGCTATTTGGTGTTTATTACCCTTAACCTTATTACAGTGTTTTCAGAACCGACAGTATGAAGTCCAAACTGTATCATCAGCGTGATGAAGCGTTGTTTTGTATCCCCCCTCAGAAAATGACATTTTGAAGACAGGGCGTTTTTGATCTTATTTTCCATTTTCCACATCACAGGCTGCTCACCACACCCTTCACTCAGCCACTTGTCTTTGCTTCTGTTCCTCCATCTCACATTCATCATTTCTACAAGTTTCATCCAAATCTAATCAGCAGAAATATTGTGCGTGACAGGCAGAAAAATAATTGAGCAAACAAATGAATGGATGCGGGGGCTGACATTTTCTGCACCATTTTGAAGAAAACCCTTTCAGACAAAACACACACTTCAGTATCTTTTGTACAGATGCAGTAATTGTGTAATTCTCCACAGTGGGAATGGCAGAAGCTGGATCATATCAGACCTGTAATCCCCATTAACAACCTGCTGTTAAGAATTTCTGCTTCATTATTTGCTGTAGAGCTCCTTTCATTTCATCTTGTGGAATACAATTCATTCGCTCAAGATGGATAGAAAATAGCCCTCTAGACGCTGCAACATCTCTCTCTGGCCTCCTCACAAACTCCTCACTGGCACTTCACCGCAGAGCGTCGCCTCATATGAACCTGCGGAGGGCTCTCTTTATTAATGGGGAGGGTATAAATAAACAGGTAAACAGCGAGGGGCTCTTACCATCTCTCATCATAAGGAGAAAACAGCCGTCACCGTGGTTACTGATGGATGATAATGTTCGCCCAGCTGTGGTGGTATATTATCGGCTGTAACTCTGCAAATGCGTAACATCTCCTGTAGACAAAAGTTTGAGTAAAAAAATATTCTATAGGAGTATCTAAAGTAGGGCTGCAACTAATTATTTCGATTAATATGGCAATTATTTTCTCTCGTTTGGTCTTTAAAATATCATGGAATAGTGAAAAATGCCCATTAGAACTTCCCAGAGCCCAAGGTGACATATTCAAACCAACAGTCCAAAAGATATTCAGTTTTCTATCATAAACGACCAGAAAAACCTGTGAATATTCACATTTTAAAAGCTGGAACCAGGTCATTTTTGGCATTTTTGCTTAAAAAATACTTAAATTATCAATTATTTAGATTGTTGCAGATTGATTTTCTGTCGATAGACTAATTGACTAATCATTTTAGCTCTAGTTTAACCCTAAAAAACAATGTAAGGAAAAAGTATGTTCCAAAATGACATTTGAAGAAGCAACAAAACCTACATGTAAGTCTAATTTGTTTAGGTTTTCTCCAGCAGCGATGCTTCTGTGTAGAGGGGGTGGAGTATCGTGAGTTCATCAGAGGTTCACATTCTCTGTTGAGGAACTTTTTAGTCCACTTCCTGTCCTCGTGAATCATTTTGGGAAAGCTCTCTAGTGGATGTAATCAGACTGAGCTCATGTTTGTCCCAGTTTAGCTTAATTTGACGTCAGTTGTCAGCAAACAGTGGAGCAGTGTTTGTTGAGATTAATTAAAGAGCAGTTTAAGGTGTCTGTTGACAATTTATGTGTACAATTTTTCTATGTGGTGACACCAGCTGCAACAGATTACATTATAAGTCTGCTGATGTTGAGAAGATTTTGATACTGTATTTTACTTTGACCCAGACAGGAAGAAGCAGAAAGGAAAGAAGGTAGACAGGTGACAGGTGATTCATAGGATTCATTTTTGTATTCCATTTGTGTAAATCAGGGAGGCCTGTTTATATACGTGTGTGTGTGTGTGTGTGTGTGTGTGTATTTGGGATGCGTCCACCAGCCGGCTCTGCAGATGTGGATGTTCTGCCAGATTGATTCTCATCCCCTGAGAGAGAGTTGGTGTGTGTGTGTGTGTGTGACAGAGAGAGATCTGTGCCCAGCTGAGCACCCTACCACTGTTTGTTTAAATGTTCTCTGCACTTCATCATCCCCCCTCCCTCCCTCTTCTCAAAACCATCCTTTCTTCTCTCTCTGCACGGCCGTCCCTTCATCCCCGCTGTCACTAACCAATGCTGCCTCTTCCTAATAAGGTGAAAACTGTGGGGGACTCAAATACTCATTTTCATACAGGAAGCAGGTGTATTATGTGGCAAAAAATAATAAAAAATATATTCTTAAGTTTCTCTTACAGTTTTTAAGCAAAACATGCTAAATATTCTCTCTTTCCAGCTCCTCAAATGTGAGATTTTCTTGTTTTTCTCTGTTTTATAAATTGTAAAATGAATATCTTTAAGTTTTAGAGGGTTGGTAGGACAAAACAAGCTATTTTAAGACGTCTTCTTGGTCTCTGGGAAATTGATGAGCATTTTTCTCACTGTCTTTTAACGTTTCATAGGCATTGGCAGATTTATTGATAATGAAAATAATGAGTTAGTTTAGTTAGTTGCAGCCCTAGTAGCCTGTTTGGGAAATTGGTCTACACGCACATGCAGCACGAATACAGTGTTTACAGCATTACATATGACAGCGTTTACCACATATTCATTCATCGATTATCATTTAATGTAGGGCCACAACTAACGATTATTTTCATTAACGATTAATCTGACGATTATTTTCCTGCTTAACGTCTACAAAAATGGCCACCACAATTTCCAGTTTACAGTCCCAAACCCAAAGATATTCACTTTATTCTCACGCAAGACAAAGAAAAGCAACAAATCGTCAAATTTGAGAAGCTGGATTTAAGGAATGTTCAGCATTTGTGTTTGAAAAATTACTGAAATGATTAATCAATCTGTCAATTATTTGTTACAGCTCTAATTTAGTGATGACAGTGAAGGAATCAGCTTTGCTCCTAGAAATGTTTGGCACAAAAAATAAAGAAATGTTGGGCCTACACTCATCTTAACCATCCATGTGTCGCTGCTGTTCGTAAACTTAATAAAAAGCACATGACAGCACTTAACTGTTACTGCATCTTGATGTATTGCAATTCATATATAACATATTGCCGTATTATATGACGTATCTGTCTCCCCCACTTTAATGCATGCTTTATGGCACAGATGATGGATGTCTGTGAGAGCAACTGAATAACAATGTGTTTGTAAGTGTGTGTGTGTGAGGAAGATATTCTCAAAGATTTTGCATTTTCATGTACTATATATGTGTGTGTGTTTCTCAGTGTTTTTCAATATAATTACGTTCCCTCCTGTCGGCTAAAGTGAGTAAAAACCCTCATTTCCCATGAGGCCCGACTCTAATGGTGTTTATTATAACTACAGATTCAAATCGAATCATTTTGCATTGAGTTCTGATTCTGGTGTGAATATCAGCAGGATGGGGAACACCTGTCTGGGGCTCATTTTAAATCTTCCTCTCCCTCTCTGCGCTCCTCTGTCTGCCTCTTTATCTGACAGTCTGAATACTAATGTTGCTAAAGTTAACAATTATTTATCTTCTTCCAGCATGGGGCAGAAACCACGACCACCAACACACACAAACACGCTTATTTACCATCACTAGCGCAGTAATTGACACATCAAAGACTTTGTTGTTTTTTTCTATTCTTTCTTTCTTTTTTTAGCTTTCACTTCTTTGTTAACTTATTTTATGCTTTAGTGTGTTTGTTGCTGTATTCCCGTCATCGTCTCTCTCTGTCTCTCTCTCTTTTAAACAACTTCTTCAAGCATTTTATTATTCAAACTCTGTTAGCTGAAAGAAACAAACCATCCCTCTCCCCAGTTTGAAATCTCTCCTCCGTCTCCTGAAAGCTGTGACTCTTTCATTAATTCATTCCTGAAATGTGTCCTTTAAATCATGCAGACCACCCTGGTGCATCGTGGGAGGTTTACACACACAAGTGTTATTAAAGCATATCCGATATTTAGATTTATGATAAAGCTAAATTGAGTGTGATGTTTAGTTGTGCCTTGTAGATTTAGGAGGAAATATTCTTGACTCACTGTTGATTATTTGTGTTTGAGAATCTTAGTAAGATGAAATTTGATATTTGATTGTAAAGATTTCTGATTTGTTTTAATTTCTTTGTCCGTGTTGGGTAGGTTTTGCTTGTGTGTGTTTGAAACTGGCTGTAAAGATTTGGATACATTTGTGTTTTTCAATGCTTAATTTGTTTCAAAATAAAATGCTCATAAAAGTATTTAAACTTAATTTAATATCCTAAAAATGTGACATTGAGGAGTCTCGCAGTTAGAATAACAGGACAAAGAGGCCACAGTCATGCTAGCTGAGGCTGTAACGAGGCACAGCAGTGCTGCATGCTAACATGCTGATGTTTAGTTACTTATTAGTTTGATTGTTAGTTCAGATGGTTGTGTCTGACATTCAATGACTGATAACTGATGACCTTCAAAACCAAATGTCATTTCACTTTCTTACAGCTAGGTTGAACCTTTTTTTTCCTATTCAAAGTATTATTTGTACATAGCTCTGTGATAAAAGCATGATGTAAAACTTTACATCTGTTCGTATAAGTGAAGGCGTGAAAAAATAATTTAATTACACTGATACATATCATATATATCATATTCAACTATATATTTAGTCAGAACCAAAGTGGTGGACCGACCGACCAACATAGCCATTTTTAGTTTGAAATTATATTTATATCTAGTTTATCCAAACGGAAATTAGCTTTACAGTCTACATTGTTGTATTTAAGATTGTGCTTGGCAAAAATGTTACTGCAAATACATTTTTCCTTCAGATTATTTAATGGCACTAAGGTTTTTTACTGTATTTAGAAGTGGTCACTCTAATTTCATCTTCTCTCCTCTCCTCCACTACTCTCTTTTTTTCTCCTGTCATTCAGCTCTCATACATCAGTCATGTTGAAGGTGGTAAATTACTTTCATATCAGCTCTAATCCAAAGGAATTACTGGGTGTTTTTTGTTAAGTGTTATCTTCTTCCATCTGTCTCTTCGGTGTCGTTTCTGAGGATTACTGTCTTTAAACATTTACTCTAAGATTTTTTCACCCTCTCATTTTCACATGCCCTCGGGGAAACAAAAATATTTCCCTCGCTCTTTTTACTGTAAAATCACTGTAGATGATCACTAATACGAGATTTTGTTAACTCCGTTGATGAAAAATATTACAGACATGTATTTTATTTCAAAACCCTTTTATTTTTCTTTTAAAGAAAGAATTTTTCCTGGCTCAAAAATAACCAGGTGGTAATTTTACACAATCCAATCCCTTTGCATCTCAAAGCAAAAACCTTGCATGTCATGTTTCAGTTGCAGTGCCGGCGGGGTTTTGCAGGTGCCAAAGATATGTAAAAATGTTCAGAACGTATGATGAAAGGTGTGTTGGCTCCCTGAAGCAATTTAACAAATAATCTCTCTCTCTTGTCTCCGTTCTTTCATGCTCTTTCTCACCTTTAGGTGACATGTAATTGTTTCACCATCAGTGACGGAGAGCTGCAAGAGATTGGAGTTGGGCTGTATCCTGGGTAACACACACACACACACACACACACAAAGGGCAATGTGTGAAGCATACACATCTTAAAAGCATCATTAATTTCAATTTAGCTCATAATCTTTGTTAGATGGTGTATCTCTCTGTCTCACTTGCACAATAAAAATGCCACAAAATTTAAATGTAGCTCTTGAGTTACCTGCCAGATCACCGCACCCCAACAGACCCCACCCATCCGTCACCCGATCACTTTCAAAGCCCTCCCCACCCCTCTCGCTGTTTTCCTGACAGTTCTTTGAAGTACGAGGAAGAAGGGAGAAAGAGAATAAGTGAATTTTTGTTGTGAGGCGAAAAGTTGAAAATGAATGTTGACAGAATATTATAACGCTGTTCAGGGGGGAGGGGGGGCGAGAACGCATGGAAAAATACGAGGTTTGACTCCAACTGATATGTGATTCTTGTCTGGCATGTGGGAGTGAAACACACACACACACATACACTCACAGAGCCAGGCGGTATGCACTGTAATCCCTGTATTGAGTCCTGGGTGAATGGGATGAGAGTTGGCCTGTCGTTGCACATGTTGTTAGAGTTTCCACACACACGTGCGCGCACACACACACACACACACACACACTGCAGGTATCTCAGCCAGTTTATCTGGCCGCTGTTGAGATGTCAGATGGTCACAGTGGCTTTACCAGCTCAAACCATGTGTGTCTGTGTCAGTGTGTGTCTGCGATTTGTGTCGTAACTCATCCATAAATGATGGGACCGTTCGCAGGATGGTCCCCTGCCTATTCATATTTTGGGTTGCCTAGCAACCGCGGGGTTTGCTGAAGAGAGGGGGATTACTCTGGTGAGGCTACACCTCTGTTCACCCCATCCCTCTCTGTTCATTTTTCTGTCTCTACTGTATGTTTCTCTCTGGCTCCACTAAGCTCATCCTTGTCTCTGTCTGTCTCTGTCTTCCTCTCGGTCTCTCTGCTAATTGGCCTATTGAAAATATGATGCAAAATCCCGTCCTCTGAGCTCTTTATCAGGAGCAAAATGATTCACAGCTGGATTGATAACAGAGACCTTTGTTCACTTGTTGTAATCTACCCCAGCGTTGTACTTCATATCAGCTCAGAGTAACATAAAGCCATGTGTAGCCGCGGCTAAATCTTCACAGAGATACACTGAAATGAAAACAGGGAGAAGAGATGACAATATGACACAAAGAACCGAGAAATGTTTAAGGGTTGCACACTGTTTGAAGGAGTCACACGAGAGCCTTCGTCTGTCTCAACTAAAAGAGTTTTATTAGTTAAGCTGTGGTTTAAATGCACTTTCAGAGGTTTCACATAACAAAATGATGTCCTCTGTGAAACACAGCTCTTCTCATTTCAAAAGCGTTCTTGGTCATGAAATCAGTCATGTTTAAATATACTGAATATCAGTTATTGACATTTTCAGACCAATAATATTGATATCAGTATTGATCTTCAAACACATGACCATAGAAATGATGAAAAGATGAAATTATTATTATTCCACTTTAAATCAAGTTATCTTTTTACGGTTCCTATAAAATGTATTTTTAGACTCTTTAAAAAATGTTTTTTTGTTTTACGTTGTTGAATCACAGCAGATTGTGATCCACTGATCAACAGTTAAACTTATTATTCAAATCTCTTGTCACACCTTGATCGCACACAGCTGATTCAACTCGTTATCTTAGTTCTGTAATGTATCATGTAAACGTTTTGCTCTACATTCAGCTTTAATTTTTAGTGCCATTTAGTAGTGAACCATTCTGCACAGCAGCATAAGGCATAAGGCACACCCAGAGAATCTCTCTCTGAAAAGTAAAGATGCAGGAAACATTAACAAAGAGAAAAAAATATTTAACCCTTTCTCTCATGAAATATCAATTAATAGTGCTGTACTCTCTGTACTCTCACACCCATGTGATATTTGGCTCTCTGTCCTTTGTACAGCAACAGTTAGTTTCAGTTAGTGGGAGCAGATATTGTTAATGTGAGATGCGGTTTAGTTAATTAATCTAATTAGTATGCTAATGAGCTGCTCTCCATCAGATAAAAGCATCGTTTGGAGGGCTTGATTTCTAGTTGATATTCAACCCGCAACTTCTCCACTGTAGAACAAAGCCAGGGGGGTTACTGATGGTTTTACAAAGGCTTGACACACACACACAGTCGTTATCTCTTGCACCCATTGTTTTGCTCTATGAATATGATAAACGAGAGCAGCAGTAATGGAGGGGGTCATAAAAACAGACAAACCTCTTCAGTATTTTTTCCCAGCCATGTGTGCAGTGACAGTAAATGTCTTTTTTTTTTGCGGGTCAGGGAGGTCTTAAAATACTTTTTTTTTGTTTTTTTAAATCACAGCATTCACAACAATTACAGTCTGAGCACGGGAAAGATGCACATCAAGGACAGACTATACAGATAAGAGTAATACACTCAGTTGCCTGTTTATTAGGTACTCCTACCTAAAACTAATACAGTCTAATAAAACAGTCCTGCAGTAAATCCTCCCTGCAAGAAGGTTATGATGTTCAGTTTGTTGATTCAACTTCGGATCATTCTGGAGGCTGCAGTTTGTGGTGCTGTTGAACTAAGAGTGTTACTAATATTTCATCTACCGAATACACTGGGAACTACGTGTATTTTTACAGTGCTATAAGTCAAATACATCATTCATTGGAAATCATGTAATTACAGTGTATTACTACTCGTTAGGTCATGTTGTGCCAGCAGGCGTATATAAATATTTTAGCCAATAAAAACCAAAATTTGCAAACTGAAATCTCCCTCACAGATCTCTCCATTTCTATACACGTTCTAAAGTGTATAGCTCCTTCTTTCCTCCTTGTGTTGTACACCCTGCCCCAGCAATTATTTTATGTAATTATGATCTAACATTGTCTCAAAATTATGATTTCAACAAAACCCTGTAAGGAAATACTGATAATATTAAACTTAACGGGGAAAGCCCTTCATGCATTCAATCAAAGTGTCAATAAAAACAATCATATTTGGCATCAGTGTTTTGATGCCGACACTGTCAGTCAGTGTGCGTGTAGATGAGTAGGAGGGTTGGTTGTATCTATAATAAATTTGGGGAAATGACTCAAAAGCCTTTGTTGTGACAGAAGTGGAGTACCCATTGTTTCCAGATTTATTTGTGTATGTGTCTCTGAGAGAGAGACAGAAATGAAGAGTGACATTTGTTATGACAGAAGCAGAGGACTCATTTTGTCACACTGCGCAGGGAATTATCTGTGTTTGTGTGTGTAACTTTTTGTCTGAGTGTTTGGTTCATTTCAGCACTCGGTCTTAACTTACATGCGCAGGATTCACATTATGGGAAGTCGGAAGATATTCAGCCCCCTCACAGCACCTTGCATACAGGGATAAAAGAAACTTGGTGTCCCACAGCTGTCACACTTAACTGGCTGATAGATGGATGTTAATCTTGAGGGAGATGTGTCACTCAACATGTGTGTTTTTTTTCTATCATGAATATGTTGGTACAAATTACCATTTCAGTCAAGATTGCTCTCAGTGATTTGAGAAACCCCCAAAACAGTTGGACGTGTGGCAGCAGGATGAGGCTCGATCTGTGTCATGAGTTAAAATTTGTCTCAACCTTTATCATGTGCTCTCTGTCTTCTTCACTTATTCAGTGTGCTGCAGATGTACTATGATAGAGAAGGAACACTTTAACTGATGAGAAGTGCTGATGTGTTTGTTTTTTAAAGAGGAAGAGCTGCCAGTCAGCAGGGAGACACACACACACACACACACACGCACACACACACACACGCACCAGCTTTGCCAGGACGAGTTTGAAAGTTAAACATTTAATCACAGATACATTTCTGTTTCTCCTCTCTGTCTCTCTACCTTCTTGTCTTTGCTTTGTTCATCTTCCCTTCCCTCCTCACTGCTCCGTCTCTTCTCCTCTCTTTCTCTTTTACCTCCCCTCTTCCTCCTCCCACCCTCTCTCTCTCTCTCTCTCTCTCTCTCTCTCTCCTGCCCGTCATCGTCTTGTTTGCTCTCTCTCCCAGTTTATCTCTGCTAAACCACGACTGTAGGCCAAACTGTGTGATGGTGTTTGAGGGAACAAAACTGCAGCTCAGGGCTGTCCGGGATATCAACCCTGAAGAGGAGGTATGAGCAAGAAAAAACACTCACACTGCATCTTCACAACATTAACATCAAGGAATATGACTCCTGTTTTATCGACTGTGATGTTGCCTCTGCTTTCACGTTCACGTTCTTTATGAGCAATATTTATTGAATGTTTTTTATTCGCTGTTGTTATTGATGGAGGAGCCAATGCCTAAGGCTGTTTTGAGTAATACATAATCTGACACTATTTTCCAAGAACGTAACATCACTGTGGTTATTGTCTGAGTTTTATTGTGTAAGTAATAAATGATGATGGAGGTACAATGAACTTAATGTCATGAAAGTATTCCTCAGAATTGCCGCAAAGTGAAATATCACTGCAACACAAGCAGGATGACACCTCCTAACTTGGCAGTGTCTTCCCTCATTTTCCATACTTCACCATCTCTCCTGACTATATGTAATGAGATGCATCCATGCCATCTGGAAGATACACACACACACAAACACACAAATATACATGCACACTTAACTCCTACACTATCTCTTTCCACCATACTCAATCTACACAATTTAAATTCTAAATTATTTATCTTCCTGCACTGAACTGGAGTTAACTCTGATCTGTAGTAAAACAAATATATTAAAGTAATATAGCAAAATTAAATATAAACAAATAAGTTACATCTCAAACTTAACTGCTGTCTCTGTTTTCAGCTAACTATAAGTTACATCGAGACGTTGACATTGACTGAAGATCGACGGAGACAGATGGAGGACCAGTACCATTTTACCTGCCACTGCCAGAGATGTGACTCTCAAGACAAAGTAAGATACACACAAACTACATCGTCACGTTCACTGCTGATCATTTCAACAGCTCATTCATTTCCAAACACAAACATACTAACTATGTCAGTGGCTACATTTACATGTACATGATATTCCAACTAGGGGCAATACTCAGCGTAAGGCATTTATCCGACTAAGATGTTTCCTATAAAAGCATCCCATCAATACACTTGTTTCCCTGTTAGCACAGTCCAGAAAAGTCTGAAGACACCAAACTGTGTTACAAAATCAGAGTTTTCTGCAGGTAATCTCATTATTCATTCTCATTATATGCTCATCCTCCTCATACCTGACCTTTCTCTCTTCATTCTGCTGTGGTATACACTTTCATCTACACTATACACTGCTTTGAGATATTGTTTATACTGTAGCCTGAACATAGTGCATGAAATGAAATATCTTTCCAGAAGTAGACTCGGACACTTGGTACATTTCTGTTAGCATCGCTGACAGCACAGGTAATCTTGAGGCATCGTTAATAACCTACAGAGTGTTTCTACGTGATCAAACCAAAAAAAAAGCTTTTTGGTATGTACCGTCAAGCAGCTGGATTGCAGTGTGTCACCGGTATGTTGCAATATGGGAAACTCCAATAAAAACTCCTGCAGAGAAATTTAAATGAATAAAATTTCCTCAATAATCCAACTAAGGTAGGGGAGTACTGCACTTATCTTAACTTCTCGTGCATAACTGCCTGAGCCTACGATTAGATCTTTGGTGTGCAGGTGAACGTGACCATTGTTGCCTTAAAGACAACAAACACACACTCACACACACACCCATGTACTTCTGTCTGTATGAAGTCCTTCCCTAATCTAAACCGAACCTAAATGTATTTATATTTATAACTTTGCAAAAACCGTTCTTGCTTGAAATGTTTCAAACTTTTGGTTTTCATCAGACCAGAAGTTCAAACACACACATGCACGCTCTCTCTCACTCTCTCTCTCACACACACACACTTCAGCCGTGCCGCTGTTGGTTTAGTCATCTGTGCATAACGTGTTACAGTGTACCCTTTCCTGTCCTCTCCTCCATTTTTCTCCTTCACTCTCACATTCTGTCTTATCTCCTGCTGTCCTCCTCTTCCTCTCTGTCACTCTGTCACGCTCCACCTCTTCACACCTCTCTCTCTCTCTCTTTCTCTGCCCTTGTCTCCCCCTCTGACCACCTACTGAAAAATGAGAAAACTTATCTTGTCTTTCAGCTGCAGTTTTCTTTTCCATCCATCTTAATCCACTCAATCTCTCTGTTCCAGCATCTCACTGTCTCTCTCTCTCTCACTCTGTGTGTTTTCATTTCTCTCTCTTCCTTGACTTCTGCCTCTAGCTTTGTTCTGCATCAGCCGTATACGACACTTACTTACTCTAACACAACACAGCAGCACTCTAAAATGTGTGTGCGCCTGTGTGTGTTTGAGATAAGGTAAGAGAGAGCACTCAGTTTATTCTCTGGGACATAGCATCCATTTTATTCAACCCACCTTTCTGCATACAACACACACACACACACACACACACACACACACACACATAGAGACACACACTTTCTGTGGTTTCCCCTCTTTCTCTTTAATCTTCAAATGATGATGGCTTTGCTGCTGGGTTCTGACCCAAAGTTGTCATGGTAACAGATGAGTGTTGACATCAAACAGAGGTGATGGTGTTTGTGTGTTGTTTTTCTCTGTCTGCGCATATGTGTGTGTGTGTGTGTGTGTGTGTGTGTGTGTGTGTCTGTGTTGTGCGTGTGTTAATATGCACATGAAACAAGCAAAAGTGTTTTTATTAATAAATACAAAGTCTTTAGTTTCAATGTTTTAATCTTAGTCAGACATGTGAACATATTCACCTAAACTTCAGGGTAAGATCTTCTGGTTTAAGTATCATTTAGGCTCTAAATGATACTTAAACCAGATGTGTTCACTAACCAGATTACTGAGCATTCAGATAAACCCACAATCTCTGTTTTTTTTTTTTAAATCAACTTTGACTTGACAACTCCTATACAGGCAGTGTTGATCAGGTGCTGTCTTTTGTGCATCTCTTTACTCTGTATGTGTGTGTGTGTGTGTGTGTGATGCCCTTATTGCCCAACATATACCATTTGAGCATATTTTAGTGGTTTATTTCCCATAGACCACCCACTTGCCACTTTCCCTGTCTGTCTGTCATTTGTCTCTTTCCCTTTATCTTTATGTTTTAACCCTTTCTCTTTCCGTCCAGAAAAGATTGCAATGAAGGGCATCAACTACACAGCAATACTCACAAATGTCACACAAATGTATGCTCACACACACACACACACACACACAGCAGACTTTAAGTGCTGTAATATCTATGGCTGCCGTCAGCTGTCTGGAGTTTTTAACACTCGGGTATTCACAATTGAATTTTAATAAACGCTCTGTATTATATCTGTTTCTGATGCTCACTCCATCCTCTCCTCAGAATGGTGCTATGTGTGCCTGCGTGCAGGTCACGTATGTACATGAGTGTGTTTGTTCAGACGTTAATGTCTACTCAGTCAGCGTGGATGTTCAGGTGAATCCTTTTCCTCTCTTTACCAGGATGGACTCATGCTGTCAGGAGAAGAATCAACATGGCGCCTGCTGAAGGAGGCTCTACCCAGACTGGAAGGACTGAAAGCAGAGTCTGGTATCCTTTACCTCTGAGATCCACTACAGCCAGTGCACACTTTGCCATCATCCATCAACTACTGTATTGCACTGTATAGCACTGTGTTGTGACTGATAAAAATGTTACTCATTTCAAAGATTCAGGTCTTGATGGCTGACATGTAGCGACCCAAACACAAATTCATGAGTCAACAGTAACAGTTAAGTGGTTTAAATTAAGTCATATATATTAATTAAGTTTAGTACAATTAATGAATTAGTATGCAAAAATACAAATTATAAGTGTGAAAGGTGTGTTTAGGACCTGATTTACAAAGTAAATTAGACTCAAATGATATGCGGTTTGAGATGCAGTGCAAATGTGTGCTGTGCTTTCATGTACATAAATCTGGCCTTTAACAACTTTGATTATGAATCAACAGAATGGATGGAAAGTGACAGTATAAGTATGTATCTAGACATAATCCTCAAAGCTTAACACTTATAGTAGAGTCTTAACACAAAACCATGTCCACAAATTTACACAAAGTTGTCTTCATAAATACTTATCATTCCCTAAGGAGATATGAGTGTGCAGCTTTAATTTTCACATTTTTTGAGTGTCCAGTGTAAACGTTGCTTTTCCTGAAGTGACCCTCCAGATTGGCAAACACTACTAGAGAGCTGTGGTCATCTGTTATCAACAGTTGGTGGTGACGTGCCTGATGAAAACCTGTATAAGCTCAGAATGACAGACATGGCTCTAGATGCCTCCATTCACCTGGGTCACTGGGAGGAAGCTGTGGGATATGGGGAGAAAACACTTCCAGTATACAGGTGAGTCACTGTGTGTGTGTGTGTGTGTGTGTGTGTGTGTGTGTGTGTGTGTGTTTGACCCATGGATGGCTCATACGTTCTCAGGTTTAAAGGAAGAAAAACATCCTCTGCCTTTAAAAGTGGATATGCGTGTGGATTGAGGGACTTTCTCGCTCCTGATTCTAGTGTGGAAAGCAATGTGAGGAAAAGGACAAGAGTAACTCATCCAGAGTGCATCCGAAGTGCAACTCCCTTAGTTAAGGCAGACTTGCATAAATGTCTTTACCAATGTGGATTATTACTTTAAAGTTATTACTTCAAAGATTTGGGCTACTACTCAATCCTGATGCCTTCGTAGTCGTCAAAAGGCTTCCAGACAGCATTTTATGTTATTTTAGAACGAACTCCACAACGCTTTCAAAGAGAGGCGGAGATTCTCAGACAGATTACCTGGGATACATGATGGGGAAAACTGGGTATATCATAGTGATCTGTTAAGATAACATAAAATGGATCCTTTTTTGAGTTTAAACTCAGCACTGAGGAGATTTCACAATGCGCCGGATTTGACTCTTTGACCTGATAAAGGAGACGAGGATTCCTTTCTGTTAGCCGTGTAAAGGGGAAATAAAGCTCAACAGCGTTGGTTTACAAAGTTAGAGAGCTCAACGCATTGCAACTTTAGAAATTACAGGCAAATGTGCAAAACACAAGCAAATAAGGAAAACATCTCTATGGCGACACGTACGACACATTTTGGATGAAAATAATTTGACAGCACATCTGTGGCTTAAAGAAATGCAAGTACAGGAAACTCAAGAAAGTACAACTCTGCAAGTCATAAAGAACATAATGGAAGTGTTCAGGTGGGTCCCTCTACAAAGTGTTTCACTGCGTTGAGCTCTCTGGGCCACTGTAGTTATCTGTTTCGACACATCTCAGATTAGAAGTGATAGACATTTTAAATCTGTGGTGCTCAGTGTTTGGTTATTGGTCTTTGCTTTAGGGTTGCTGGTTTCTAATCATCATGTTTTGTGGACAGACATCAGATACATGTGTTTAATATTGTTTATGGAATCCTGTATATTTTAGAATAATTCTCCCACTTACTTTACAAAATATAATCTGTAGACTCATATTTGGAAAACCTTTAAATTGAGATTTATTCTTTAGCCAGCTGCCCAGCTAAATGTCACAGTAAATTGCATCAACAGTTTTAATTTGCTTCTGGATGAGGACCTTCAGCCCTCACACATCCTTACCTCCTTTTGTGTGTGTGTGTGTGTGTGTGTGTGTGTGTGTTTGTGTGTGTGTGTGTGTGTGTGTGTGTGTGTGTGTGTGTGTGTGTGTGTGTGTGTGTGTGTGTGTGTGTGTGTGTGTGTGTGTGTGTGTGTGTGTGTGTGTGTGTGTAAGACTAATCGATCTTGTGTGAAGGGCAGAGCTCTAGTGGCAGAGTCGTGCTGTCTCACACACACACACACACACACACACACACACACACACACAGAACAACATATCCACAGGAGAGAAACACTAATACAGCCTATCAATAAATAAGCAGACACAGAGCAGCAGAAAGAGAGAGATGGTGACGAGGAGATGGCGATGGAGAGATCAGTGTCAGTTGAAAGAAACTGAGAAAAATGTGTCTCAAGGAAGCAGAGGTGAAACCAAAGTGAGGAATGGTTGTGGGCGTTTTAGGGCGAGAGCAGAGTGAGGGAGTGAGGTGAGGGGGAACCTGAGGAGGGAAATGGAGGAAGTAAAACGACAGTGACAGAATCTCAAGGAAGAGGCGGGAAAAGTGAGGTATAAAATGAGGAAAATGGACAAAAAGAGGACCAGAGGAATGCACTGGGGAGACAACGATGAAAGAAGAAGAATGAAAGAGAAGGAGAGAAAAGCATTCAGGAGAAAGAAGTGAGATAGAGAGAGTGGGAGGAGGATCTTCCATATTCATCTCCTATCTTCCTCTGGGCTCTTCAGATGGCGGCGAAGAACGATAGCTGCAGGAGTTCTCTATCTCTCTCTTTCCCCTGTCCTTCCCCTCATTCTGTATTCCTTTCTTCTTTCACTCTCTCTGCAGGTCTTTTTTAGGTTTCTCTATTCGGTTTGTGATGAGGGCTTTTTCCATGCGCCTGTGTGCGAATAATGCACACCTGCTGCAGGCTGTACACGCCAGGCTTATTGAATGTCTCCATGCTGCACATATTTTACTGCTTTAGACGTGCGCACACACACGCGCACATACACACACATTCATGAATACGTGAATGCACATAAAGTAAAGCTCTCCAGCCTGAAACACTTTAACAGTGTTAAAACAGCCTTTCTGACTTATGTTGCCTCTCTACACGCATTTTGTTGTTTAAGGTTGTTTTTTTCACTCATTTCTGTGGGTATCCGCAGAGACGATGCGACGTCTCATTGAGATTTGCAGGGCAGCACTAACAGAAAGTAACAGCTAAAACTTTCGCAGCAAGTACAGCTTCATTCATTTACACTTTGTGGTCCCTCCAGCAAGGACTTCTCTCTCCAGATGCACACTTTTTGCTAAACCATTCAGCATATGTATAGAGAGACATCTCCTGCATAAGATTTCTGCATTGACAGCGGCCTCGGTAGACCAGTGAAGTGCACCCACGTTGTCAGTCTTCATGGATCTGTTGGCGGTAGCACATGAAATACAAATTCTTTTAAAACCAGCACCATTACAGCACTGTTCTTTCCATTCTCTGGTGGTATTTCAAGGAAATCCGGGACAGAAGTAGGAGAAGACAAGTTGAGGAAAAGAAGGTCCACAAAATAATACTTACCAACAGGTCACAAAATAACTCCTGTTTGAAATCAATAATCTGATAAACAATGTAAGTGTATGTAATGGCAGATTTTTCCTTAAATTCACAGTCTGGTTGCAGAATACACACTTGGGTGTTATCTGCTTATGTTTGGATTTCAAAATTTAGTATCTACACCGTTATATATGTATATCAGTGTGCTCCCAAACCGGTGGGTTTGCATGATAAATATGAGAGGTTGCAAGATGATTAATAAGTTAGGAAAGAACTTGAAGAAAATTATGACTTTTCTCAAATCTTTTGCATTTTTCTTGTGATTTACTCTTTGATTATTAGAATGACACAATACAATGAGCTCACAGCTCATAGACATATGCAACCTGGCGTGAGAGGTTGTGAGCAGGCATTGCTTAGCTATAAGCAAGCCACAAAGGCTGATTATGAGTCTCAGAAAGAAGGGTCGGCTAAATAGTTCAACTGTGATTTAAAGCTTACAAAATGTTCTTTGTCTTAGTAACAGATCCATGGCGGTGCTAAGTTTGCTAAACTGTGGAAATGTAGAATTTAAATTGCTGTTGCATTGGACAGAAAACAAAATGCAATTAAGGAGAATACTCACAGCTAATCTTTCCTCGTTCTCTTTCTTCGGTTTTCTACTTAGTAAGATAATCCATGTTCCCCTCTCACTAACAGCAGGCAGTAGATCTTTTGTTCCAAACAAGAGCCTCATTAGTTCCACTGCATTTGCCTGGAAATGCTACACTTTTCCACAACTATTAATTTCTCCTTCTTGCCCCTTCTCTTACTCATAGCCGAGAGCTATGGCTTTCTAACTAGCTGCATACGGCAAGACCGTATTTCCCTTCAATTTACTCTCCCGGGGAAGAAAAAGGACGAGAGAATTCAGGAGACAGCGAGTTAATGAAATTATTTTAATTGCTGTGTGGTTCTATATGCAAAGAGGAAATATAATTGGAGTTTGGTGTTGATGTGTGTGTTTGCATGTCATGGCAGCTTGAATCATGGGCTTGGTAATTAAATCAATATTGTAACTTGTTATTATTCATGGAGGACTAATGTTGTTGGTTTAGTCTTTGAACTTCCTGTTTAATGATTCAATCTTAACCACAGGATCGGGGACCACCTCTGTAATTGGTAGGCTTGTCAGTTAGTAGTTCAGTTAAGCTTGAAGATCAAATGAACAAATGGGCTATTAGCATTGTGAGGGAAAACTCTGCTGGAAAATTATCAGTTTTAGATGACCGTGGCTGTGGCCACTCATTAACTTTGATTTCACTCGTGTCAGAAAACAGATTTTTCTTTTAAATCAAAGAGTGGAAAACTTTTGTTGTAAGAAAGTTGCTGTTTTCAGTTTTAGTCCATAAAGAAATAATTAAGATTAATGCTCTGTTAATAGCAGATGCAGTGCAGTTTCTATTTACATGTGATTGAATTGAGAGCATATTGAACCCTCTTGTGGTTTGTTTACTCTGGAGAGAAGTGAAATCTGGCAAATACACCAGGTCATAGAGGGTGAAGTGGATTCAAATCGACCAACAACATTAAAGCGTTTGTGTATGTGTGTATTTGTGTGTCTGTGTTTACTTACAGCCCTTTTTGTTTGTGTTTGCGAGTGTCAGAGAGAGAGAGACTGAGCCAGACAAGAAATTTAAATGGAGTGGGGATGTGTCTCAATGTGCTTTGTCAACGAGCATTTAAATGCCGTCTTACAGCGGTTATATAAAATAGAAAATAAAAAACATTTTGTATGTGTAATTTAGAGAAAACAGAGAGAGAGAGAGCAGGCAACAGAGGGAAGACTTAAGAGGGCAGCAGAGGTAGAGTGGAGGAGAGGAATGAATGGAGCGCAGCAGAGGAGAGAAGGGACCGACCGACCGACCAACCGGTATCACCAACTTTCATCCCTGCAGCTAGCGGGGCAAAAAGCACAAATATAAACAGGAAGGAGCAGAGCGAAGGAGATGTGAAAAAGGGAAAGGAAGGAGAGATTTGAGGAGGGGGATGGACAAGAAAAGAGGATAAATGACAAGCAGAGTCGAGTAAATGAGTGTTTTGAGAGCTCCAGTCTTTACCAACAACAAAGCTGCTTCCTAAACGTCCCTGGTGTGTATTTATTTTTATAGGACAGGGAATGTCCCCTTTCTTTGTGTGTGTGTGTGAACTGTCTCTTAAAAACATGTATGCTTTTACATATAGGGTGGGGTGTACTGTGTGTACAAAGGTCATTAAGCGTCAGTGTGTATCATTAAGCAATTATGCTTCCATGCATGTTTGCATACAGATAGATACAAATTCAGTTGTCACATAATTATTTGCATTTTAGATGAACAAATTTCAAACTGGCTAAATAGATTAAAAACAGATCATATAGAAATGTTTTCCACTGTGCGTGTGTGTGTGTGTGTGTGTGTGTGTGTGCGTGCGTGTGTGCCTTCTATGAGGGTTGTGGGAGTCTCTTAATGTCAAAATCATTGATCAGGCTGATCAGAACTCTGGCTCTGTCACCATGGATACACATCACTGATCAAAACATCAAAAGATGTCAAGCAGCACCCACTTTTTCTGTGTCTTTTCCACTGAGAGGTGACAGAGTGCACGTGTTTGTTTTGTGGTTAATAAACAGTATATTTATGCATCAGTACACACAGAAACACTGTGTACGTGCTTGTCTGAGCACATTATGTGCAAGCACAGGACATGCAAGTGGTATGAGTATTTATATACAGTATGCGTTTGTGTGTCTTTCTACATGTTGGTTTTTGTGCATTTATCCTGGGAACATGTGCAGTATGAGCTGTGCTTGTCTGTCTGTTTGTTAAAGTAGTGAAACTGGAACTGAAAGGAATTAAATGAAAGAGCTGCGATGCCAAATAATGTAGAGAAATGGGAACTCAGACTCACAAACATGCGAAACACACACATGCAGACACACCCACATGTTCACCTGCACATACTTAAATAATCTCTTTTTTCTTGCTGTTGTTAAGACAATTCCTCTTTCTCGCCCACTCCTACTTGTATATGCACCACAGTTTTATACAGACACTGACTGGCAAAGCATATTTTGTTAGTCTTGTCCGTTTAATCATCTATCTTGTTGTCTGATGTCCGCGCTGTGACAGTCAGCAGTGGATCGCCTCAGGCTTCACAGTGACAGACAGCAAACTGACAAATTAAAGTACATATTTTTCACATTGTTGCCACTTCTAGTGTACACTTCCATTTCAAAATGAACTCTGATCGAACTTCATCATGTAATGGCTTTTCATGGCTGCCTAGAAACGGTTAAAGATATCAACAATTACTTAATGTTAGGCAAGTATAGTTTCAAATTATTCAGTCTGATAAATTCCTTATAAAGATGCACAGAATAAAATCCTAACTGCCAATCCTCCTTCCAAAATGTCACCTCGTCATTTTCATGTCATGTGGAGTTCAAGGACAGTGCCTGTGGTGGTTTCCATGTTTTAAAAAAATGGGACCAGGGAGTGTGCTCCAATTTCTGGGGCATCACACTGCTCAGCTTCCTTGGGAAAGCTCATGCCGAGGTGCTGGAAAGGAGATTGAGGATTGTTGAACCTCAGATTAATGAGGAGTAATGTGGAATATATACTGGTCATGCAACATTGGACCAGCTTTTTACTCGTGCAAGGATACCGGAGGGGCGATGGGAGTTTGGCCATCCAGCCCACATGTTTTTTATCGTGTCCCTCTGGGTGTCTCGTGGGGTGTACTATGGGAATATGGGGTGACAGGACTGTTGATAGAAGCCATCCAGCGGTGTATAACCAGAGGGAGATCTGTTTCTGCATTTTTTGGCAGTAAGGCATGATGGATCTTCCAGGAGGAGCTGGAAGATGGGGCTCAGGTAATGGATGTCTGGGCTACCTTTGCTAAGCCCGCTGACACCCCATGACCTGGGCCGGATAAGTGGCAGAAAATCAATGGATAGATTATGCATTACAGCCATTAAACTAAGCAAGTTATTAAGACACTCTGATTGAATACAGTAACAACAGTATATAGCATTTTTCAGCAAAAAGCACAAAGAAATTAGAATTGCAATAACAATACTTACACTGGGACACTAGAAGAAGAACATCGTAAAAGGAGTAAAACCAACAATATTTACACACATTTACGGTGAAACGGCAAAATCTATTCACCAAGCCAACAGAAAACACCCACGTCCCTCCCTCCATTTTCATCCTCTCTCCTCTCTCCTCTCTAAAGACAATACTACCCTGATCCCCATCCGGTCCATGGAGTCCAGCTGATGAGAGTCGGAAAGCTGCAGCATTACCTGGAACATATTGAGGACGCTTTGGACACATTCAAACAGGTGTGAGGGGTGAAATACTGACAATTGCCACAGTGAAAGCGCGTGGCTATTTTGTACAGCGATGGTCTTATTTTCATAGTTTTGTCCATCAGTTATAACATTTTACTCACCAAGTTAATTGCAGCAGTTTGGAGACATTCAACAAAAGAGGTGATCAGACAGGTTGTAAACACAAATTACATTAAAGTAATCAAAACGTTTCCTTTTTAAACATCTCATTAGATTTTGTAGAGTTACAACCGTTCAACTACAGTACACTCAGTACAGTACACAGTCACACTTTGTTGCAGCAACAGCAGGAATGACAGCTAAGACACTCTGTGAGCATGTTCATTTCTTCTTCCCCAGGCCTATCAAATCATAAAGCTCACCCACGGTGACGATCACCCCATGACCACCGATCTATTGATGAAGATGGAGGAATGTCGCACTGAGATGGTTCAACAATCATCCAGCAGTCACTGAGACACAGCCACAAAAATAACCTGCTACTGGACTGCTACTTCATTTCTTGTACTCTTAATGTTATTACTGTATTCATCAATCCCAATCATCAGATTTATGAGATTTGTAGTATGAACAAAAAGTGGAGAAATATAGATTTTACCAACTGTTAATTACATCTGATGAATGTCAAAAATTAAAATCAATATGTCCACAGTCAAATGATTTTTCAATTTTTTAAATTGCTTTTACTTTACTTTCTCATTTTGTAAAAACTGAATGAAATGACTTAAGGTTTGTTATACCCGGTTTAACAAGACAAAAGTCTGCAGCCATGCTAGCAGCTCTGTGAGGCCGTACTAAAGCCCAGCAGTTCTTTGAGTTATACCAGTTTACCATGTTCACAATGCTGTGTCTCAAATCGCATACTTCCGTTAGTACACTTCCGTTAGTACACTTACATGCAGTACACTGTGTACACTATGTACTGACTTGTGTAATGTGTTAATTTTGACAGGGTAGTGTCTCAAATTGAATACTGCTGTTGTGCGCTTACCGGAAGTGACGATTGCCACACAATACTTTCTGACTGTTATGAGTACATCATCCGGGTACTCACAGTGCATTGCATTTTGCCATACTTGTCAGTGTGAACGCACTTATGCACTCAAAATATTACGTTTAAGTAAGGAAGTACGCAATTTGAGATACAGCACTAGTTTCGCATGTTAGCATGCTAATATAGTAAAGCTGAGACTGATGGGAATGTCATTAGCTTTGCTGGTATTTGGTCATAAACCAAACCAAAAAGTATTGGACAAAATGAATTTTCGACCTGATGGTGGAGCTAAGTGAAAAGTTAAGGAATCACAGAAGTTATCACAATTCGTCCTGAGGGGGACATGAATGTGTGCAGCAAATTTACTGGTAATCCATCCAACAGTTGTTAAGACATTTCCCTAAAAACCACAAATGTTAACTTCATGGTGGCATTGGGGACCAAGAAAGTCAGTACAAAGTTTCACAGCAATCCATCAAATAGTTGCTGAGATATTTCAGTCTGGACCAAAGTGGCGATATAGGGGTTTTTTATGACCGTATTGTTCTTATAATATTACACATTACAAAATATTATGATGCTGGCACAGTAACAGGGAGCATTATCTATTTCATCGACTAGCAATCCTATAAAAAGAATAGTTCAACATTTTAGTAGGAAACCAAGCTAGCCTGGCTCTGCCCAAAGTTAAAAAATAAGGCTACCACTCGCTAATTAACTCAATGCATTTTGTTTGTTTGTCTGTACCTAAAGATGCGTAAAAAAGGCCTCTGTCTCCTGTGTTTAATCTCCACATACCATCTAGATGAGAGATGAGTGTGTGCGTGCATGCGTGTGTGTTGTTTTAGTAAAGTCAGGTTTTCAAAACATCCATCTTTCCTCTTTGCGTATCCATCACACACACTTCCCATGTTAATCCATGTTGTTGTGTGTTACTCTGTCAGTGTGTGACTTCCAAGTTAAGCCCAGAGTGTGTCTGTGATGGAATGTGGTAATGTGTTTCTCACACACACACACACACACACACACACACACACACACACACACACACACACACACACATACATACACACACACACACACACACACACACACTCACACACACTCTTCCCATGTTAATCCCAAAATTCTATCGTTTGCAAACTGATGACAGCATTTCCTCTGAGAGAGAAAACCTGTGTGTGTGTGTGTGTGTTTCTGTGGGTTATGGGAGGATTAGAGTGATAATATGTTTCCTTTAAGGTTTTGCTTTTCTGACACTTTTTGCTCTCTCAGTACTGGAATAGCCGACATGTTAGAAACCCCAAATCCTTCATCCATCCTGGATTAGTCAGATGTGAACTATTCTCCATTATGTTATTCAGCATAAAAAATATTTTTGTTTTTTAATTATTGAAAATAATTAGTCGAGTGTGAAGCGGTTAGGATGAGAGTCTGCAGAGTCCGACGCAATGGTTCTCTGCCGGAAAAATACTGGATTGCTCCCTCTGGGTTGGGAGTGACTTGCTGCCCCAAGTGACAAGAGTTCAACTACCTCATGGTCTTGTTCACGGGTGAGGGTAAAATGAAGCGTGAGATCGACAGGTGGATTTGTGCGGTGTCTGCAGTAATGCAGGTGCTGTACCGGACCGTCGTGGTGAAGAGGGAGCTCAGCCAGAAGCCAAAGCTTTCGATTTACCAGTCGATCTACGTTCCAACCCTCACCTATGGTCATGAGCTTTGTGTAGTGATCGAAAGAATGAGATCGCGGATGCAAGCTGCCGAAATGAGTTTCCTCCGTAGGGTGGCTGGGCTCACCCTTAGAGATAGGATAAGGAGCTTGGACATCCGGAGGGAGCTCCTAGTAGAGCTGCTGCTTCTTCGCCTTCATCCATCTTCTTCTGGACGCCTTCATTTGGAGGTTTTCTGGATACGTCGAACTGGTAGGAGACCCCGGGGTAGTCCCAGAACACGCTGGAGAGATTATATATCTCATCTGGCCTGGGAATGCCTCGGGATCCCCCAGGAGGAGCTTGAAAACGTTGCTGGGGAGAGGGACATATGGACTTCCTTGCTTACTTGCTTAGCCTGCTGCCACCACGACCCGGCCCCAGATACGTGGCAGAAAAAGGATGGATGGATGGATGGATGGATGTGTGGAAGAAAAGAGAAAATGCTTTTGTTAATTGTATCTTGGGGAGATTAAATTAAGTGGATGTGAAGATTGAATGGAGCAGTGCAGTAATGACACTAGAGGACTGAATGGTCTGTGGAAGAGTCTGTCCTGCTGTACAATACTGCTGTTCCTACCTCCATTACTCACTTCATTGGCTCTGTTGCTTTCTGTCTCTCGCTCTCTCCCTTTCTCCTCTCTCACCTCTTAACGGCCATTAAATTAGATTTACTACAGTATAGCATTTTCTGTCTCTCTCACTCCCCAAAGGCTTTCAAATTAAATTCACTATTCACCTCCGTCTCGTCTCTCTCTTTCGGTGTCTCTGCAGGCAGCCTGAGCCAATAACAAGAAAGGACACCGAGTGGTTTTAACCCATCTTCATTCACCCACCCGCCCGCCTGCCTGCCATTTACTCTCCCCCATTTTCAATTTTCACTCTCATTTTGGAGACAGTCCCCCTCTCTGTGTGTCTCACCCTGCGCCACCTCACCTTTACGCTCTCTTTACTCTGCCCATGCTATCATCTCTCACTTCCTCTTCCCCTCCCTCTTTAACTTCACATCTTCCCTGTCTGTTCTTATTGTGCCTTTACTTAATTCCACAATCTGTAACTCAAATGTATCCCCACCACTAAGAATCATGGATTGTCTTTTGATGCCAACTAAATATAAGTTTTCTAATTCTGTTTAAGGTTTCATATCATTTGTAAAGTATTTTTTAAACTGTATGTTTTACGCATGAATATGCCACTTCACAAATTACAAATTGAGCCTTTAATAGATCAAATTCACCAGCTGACAGGAGTCTGTCTTTTTTCCTCTCCGCTCTCAGCTGCTTGTTCCTTAAACAGAGAGATGCTGCTGTTTCAAGGTGTAATAACAGCCAGAGACGGTAGATTTTATCCAGGGTATCATTTCTCGATTATCTTGCTGTGTTTCAGGGTTCAGTGATAAGGAGTTGATGGATATTACCATATATTCATGAGTAATCTCACCTTAAAATGAAAAAGAGAGACAAAACCATACCTCCATGTTATCCCACATCTTCATCATGTCCTCATCACCCCTCCATCTTTCTTTCATCTTTGATTGGGCTTCTTCATAATCAGAGCAGGCACTTAAAACCAAAGGACTGTTGAACTGAGTAGTAACTGCTTCTATTGCAGCTATGATCATCACTATGAGCCCCTGTTGAACCGAAAGTCGTTTCTTTTGTGGTGATTTTTAGCCACGTCTCTAGGGATGGTGATGTTGGTCTGTCTGTCAGTCGGTCCACCACTTTGCTCCACACTGGACGGATTGCCATGAGACTCTGAACAGACATTCATGATTCCTACTGACTTTTCATGTAGCTCCACCAGCAGGTCAAAGTTTACACTTCTCCTGTGAAATATCAACATTTACTACATGGATTGGCACCAGAGACATTCATGGGTCCCAGACAATGACTTCTAAAAACTCTGGTGATAGAATTTTGCTCTAGCGCCACCATGAGGTTGATATTTGTGGTTTTAAGTGAAATGTCTCAATAACTATTGGATGGATTACCATAAATTTTGGTTCAGACACTCATGTTTCCCTCATGAAGAATTGTAATTTCTGTGGTTATCTCTTAACTTTTCATCTAGCTCCATCATCAGGTGGCTGACCTGGTTTATGACTTAATACTTCCCATCAGCCTCAGCTGTACGTTGTGTTTAGTGCTTATTAGCAAATGTTTGCTATTCTAATGTGCAAAACTAAAATGGTGAACATGGTAATGCTGGTGTTACAGCCTCACAGAGCCGCACCATGGCTGTAGTAGTTGTTATTAGATTTGTTCCAAATGTTTTTATTTTTCAAAGTTCATCTTATTATATTTAGATCAGTTGCAACGACTAAACTTATTTCTGGAGAAGAGCATTAAGTCACCACATAAGCTGTAGTTAAAACAACACTTGTTAAATCCCTGTTAGGAGTGAAATATATTTCACATGTGAACTGTCTGAAAACCACATTGCTTTGCACGATAACATTCAAGAAGTAATCAGTGGGATAAATAAATACATTTTCTAGTTCTTTATAGAAGTACACTGTGTTCAGCCATTTTCCTTTTCCCAGCACATGTTAAAGTAGTCTAAATCCACAAATGGCCGTTTTAGGCAGTTAAAGAGGGAAATTACCAAGAAGATTCACTTGTATAAAACAAGATTACCTCAAGACAATGGCTAAGTGAACCTAACAATTATCAAATTAACTACCAATCTCAGGAACTGCAAAAACACAGAATATTGGACTTTAGCAAGGAAATTAGTCTTGCTATCCTGGGCAGGGAATTAAACTCTTTCTCTTGCCTGAGGTGAATGATTTTAGCCAATAGGTGAGTTCAGAAAAGAGAGCAATAGCCCATTTGGTGGGAAATGATTGGATATTATTTGTCAAAAATTACCCAGGAGATCATTCTCTTGCTATATTCTTCAAATGAAATGTTTTTTATTACCTGAATCCACTTGTCTCCCTATTTTTTCCTCCCTAACCTCACCCATCTTATTTCTCATGCACCGGTTCAGCTCTTCCACACCTCACCTCCCTCTTCTCCCACTCTTCTAAAATGTAATCCTTTCTTCTTCTTCTTCTTCTTCTTCACTTGTCTCCCTCTTTCCTTGCATTTCCCCTTTGCCACCTTTATTCTCCTCTCTTCTCTCATCTATTCTCTCCCTCTTTCTCCCATTCCTTCCTTCCTGTTCCCTGCTGTGCGTGGGTGATCAAAGCAGGCTCAACAGGCCAATATGTCACCTCGAAAGCTGCCTACAGGCTAGTAAAGGTACACACACACACACACACACACACACACACACACACACACACACACACACACACTAGATAAGTGATATCTACTACAAAACAGGCCCATCTTTCCTTGAAACACCTTGTGTAAAATTACATGATATATGTTAACAAAATCCAAATTTCTCTACTGTATTTCTTTTTTTGGAAAAGCTACCTTGAATTCATTAGCCAATAAGAATATTATGCGTCAAGGTTTAATACCAGCAGTCGTTGTGAGAGAGTTGGTTATGTGCTTTTGGAAGGAGACTTTTCAAATATTTCTGTGACAAAGTTGTGACAGGTATCTCAATTGTTAGCATCTATCACAGGATTATAGTTTCCTGGGAAAGTCAGCTGACAGACAGGAGGCTGCAGTGGAAATAGTTTCTCTCAGTCTTTTTCTTGAAGTGGGTGACAGGGTTCAGCCATATCTGGCAGAAATAACTGGATCACTACAAATGTAAAAAATCCCTGAAGAAACAAATGAACCATTGAAGCTTTGCAGTGATCAACAGTATAATATCTGACAGTGGAATAACTGTGTTAGCTCAAATAGCAAGTGACTGCAACGAGTGTGGATTATATATATTGTACAAATGAAACATTCTTTCTGGTATTGTATCCATGTGGCTGCTGCACACAGGAACCCCAAAAACAAATAATAGGAGATGAAAAAACACGAGAGGACATGGCTAAAAATATACTTTAGTTCCTCTTATTGAACGTAGTTATTAAAATGTGGAATAAAACCTCCTGCATCTGCCTGCAGCTATACTTCCAGTAGATGTTTTAAATGTATGATGTGTTTGAGTCATAATGCAAAATGTGGGCATTTCATTGGGACTGGCACAGACCGCATGGACGTCTGGCTGGTACTTTTGTTGTTGACTATCCTATGTTCAAAGAATGAAGAATCAGATGTGAAACTCTTTCAATACATTTCTTTATTTACATCCCTCCAGCTTGCTCTTCCATCAACACAATGTGTCAGACCACATTTCTTCAAAACAGACAATCTGCAGAGGACGTTATGATCGCAGCCTTGAATCATGGAAACGACACACACACAGCGAAAATCTCACACTTCTTATTCTCTGGTTTGCACTGATTGTGTGTCGTAACCCTGCGTACTTCTCGTAGGAAATAACTCATTCTCCTACTCAACAGATTGGCACTTTTAACTGACACACACAAACTGGTTTGATTAGTTATTATGTAGAGATAACAACTGACAAAGTGTCTTACTGCTACTGACAAAATATGTTTCTGGAAAATGTGGTCTGACCCAAACTTTAACACACAATACTCCTTAAGAACTTAAAGATGCTATGTGTCAGATTTCCAGATAACACATTATAATTCTTGAACACTCAAGCAAAACACGTAACAGCACATACGTCAATTTGTTCATTAGGCTGTGTGGGGTTTTTTGCCCTCCAACCTGATATAATAGATGGCATTTGGTGAATAATTTTATTTAAAGCACCTGACAATGAGTGCATACCTTTTAGCATGGTTGCTTCTCATGAAAAAAAGGAACAAATGGACTATTATGTTAGCTATAAACAACATAGGGCCACCAAAACCTCAGGTGTTTGTCACAATTATTGCTAGAATTATAAAGCGCTACCACAGTAGATTTGGCAGTGACACATCAAGAAAGAAACGTCACACATAGCATCTCAAATCTGGAAACAAGCACAGGCTGTTTAGCTCATCCAGAGGTTGGGGTTCCCAAAACATCCACTGCTAATTACACAAGGCTGTAGTTAATACTGCAGAATATACTGGCTTTTCACTTAAAACAACACAGTTGTCTTCATCCTAAACAGTTTTCTTCTTCACATGTCAAAAAAATAATTTTCAAGTTCTGGTCTGTATCTAATCGACTGAAATTACAGTTGTGCTGAAACCACATAACTAGCTTGGATGTGGATGTTTGAGGAAACCCAAACCCATTACAATCTCCAACAGGAACAACAGGAGCAAATAAAATCAACAGAAAATTTATAAAATAAACATGAGTGTATATATGATATGTGTACAGTATATATATTTATATATGACATGGGCTCAGCAATGTACAGTTATGTTTTTCTTTGTCTTAAATGCATAGTAACTTTTAAGATCATAAGGTGTAAATAAATAAGAACATAATAACAAGCGACTCGGCTCTCCTGAGCTCAAATAAATAAACCTTCATTCATGACTGGCACGGTGAACTGAAACGATCAGAGATGTCACAGGGCTACCTCGCCCGCCTCCTGTGAAGACGCTTCACGGGTCCAGTCTGTCAAAAGCATCTTA
Organism: Macquaria ambigua; assembly: GCA_008360985.2. NCBI lineage: Eukaryota > Metazoa > Chordata > Actinopteri > Centrarchiformes > Percichthyidae > Macquaria > Macquaria ambigua. The sequence continues at coordinate 29,291 of VMKM01000204.1, forward strand.
GTTTCTGGGGTAATTTCCCTCTAGATTATCTCGTGGCTGTCACTGCAGGCGTACGCCACATGAAATTAATGACTGTTAACCTTTTTACGCCGCCATGAGAAGATCAAGACCTTAAACATTTAAAGTCATTTCCTGTTTCTGTGTCGGTCCAGTGGAAAAGATAAAAGCTGAGTTTGTTCTATTAGGATAAATTTAGCACTATGACGCTTTTGACAAATCATACCCATATCATTACAGCATTTCCACTCCTGTGAAGTCGGTATATATTCCTCCTTTTACCTCTCAGACAACAAACAGGATCTCCCAGAAGGCTCTCTGCTTGCTAGGCGTTCAGAGGAGAGGGTGGCGATGTCGAGAACAACAGACGTGATGACAGCGATGTAGAAGAAGCATTCGAAGGGTATTGTTCTGTATTTCAGAGGGAAACAGGCTCTTTCATATATTTATATTTATACAAACATTTAGATCATAAACATCTCAAGCACCATAGATAATAATATTAACAAATCATAAATGTTGCTATCCGTCCAAAAAAAATGGAACCAGGCAGAGATCTTTGCCTCTTAATTTGGTCATCATCCTTTTCTTTCTTTAGTTCTCTTTTATTCCTTTATATATATATTTTTAGTTGTTCTTTTATAATGTCTATGTCCTTTTAATAAAGGGCAATACTGGGACTATTTAAATTTGTAACCATAATTGTAGTCCCAAGTAAGTATTTCCAGTCTAAATTCACTATTTTGTTCCAATAATACAGGAAGGAGGACATTTTAACACTGTATATCAATGGGCTTATCCTGTACCTGTGCCTTCCTCACAATTTACTCTTAAATATCTCTTTAACCTGTTTTCATTAGCCTACTATCATACATCGTCTCTACATGGTCCCATTGCACTCAAATAAAAAAAGGATACCTTATTATAAAACACACACATTGACGGATCATTCAGTTTCTTTTAGAATAGAGCAGAACAACACAGATACAAACAACAGACAGTCTGTCAGCCAGTCAGTCAGTCTGACAGTCAGCCAAGTCAATCGATGGATGTACTTCACACTGGATCAGAGAAAAAACATTTCCATTTCCACTCCCATGTGACTCAGACGTTTCATTGCTTTGTGAACATGAAAAAGCCATCACATGTGTATCAGGGGAAACATACTGTGCATATGCCCCAGAGGGTCAAAAGTCAGAAGTCAAAAGTCTGTTTGTGAGTGAAGTCCAGGTAAAAATAACCACCACAAGATACTAGCCTTAGTGTTATTTTTTCTTTGTTTAAACACACACAACTCTGTGTCCTGGAAAAATCATGTACGTTTTTCAAATTCAATTTTCGGTCCTTGCAACCGTTTAATTGTTTTAAAGAGGACTCGGTGTTAGTCTCCATGTTCTGTAGGTCTTCTTAAATGTAGTCTAATCTCTAATCAGCAAACCAAAGACTGTTCAAACATACAGGATTAGCTTGTTTATGATATAGTGAAACATTGACCCACAGTAAAACATCACATTTAGAAATGGCTATAAATTCAAAGATTTTCCAAGGACACTGATCTTTTGTGTTGTTTTTTTTTTCTATGCTAGCACCATACTTTACTGCATGTACACAAATTCAGAGAGAAAGAGAGTTGGTCTTGGTATTGTTGAAATGTTCACAAGGCACTTATCTAAATCATTTTTCTTTGTCCTCCTGTCTTTCTCTTGGTCAGTCTCTTTTATTAACCGCACAACAATACCAGACCATTCTGTAGTCAGCACTCTGTATTTACAGCCGATGGCTCTCGACTGCGTAAACTCTGAAAAGTGCTCTTCTAAAATGATGGGAGATGAGAAATTGTTCTTCTCCTCTCCTGCACCTCTTCTTTATCCTTCTTTGTTTAAAAAATTGGCAGTTTTTGTTCCTCTCTCCACTCCTTTCCTCTTCATACATTCCTAAATGTTTGACTCAGTCTCAGAGGCGTCTCAGCAGTCCAATTGTTCACTTGGTTATGTTTCATGTTTCTTTTCAGACTCATTTATCTGATTCAAAGTTGCCCGTCTGTTAGATGCTGTTCAATGTCTGTTTCTGAGGTTGTTTTCAAGCCCCAAGAAAAAAATATATATGGACTCATCTGTCTGTTAAATCTCTATATATCTCCATTCCTTGTATCCCTCCATCTCTCATCCATCTGTCCTTCTGCCTACTTACATCTGGAGGAGACATAAGGATGACATGCAGGATCAAGCGGTCAGTCCATCCTTGTATCCCTCCTTCCAACTATCCAGTCATCCAATGAGATGTATTAGTGTAGGAGATATTTTCTAAAGGTGTTTTTTGATTAATCAGGGTTCAAAGGGTCCAAATGTCGCCATCTAATTGAGTCCAGCTGTGTGTCTGCCTCTCCGTCCTCCATCCCTCCATCTGTCTACCGGTGTCTCGAGGACACGTCGAAGCAGGTGATCATCATGAGGTGGGCTTTGCAGAAGTTCACTCTGGTCTCCAGTTTGTCCGTCACGGTCTCCAGAGCTTCCAAATACTCCAGAGAGTCCACTTCGTAGGCCTGCTGTAGCTCAACTGGATATGGACAGACAGGTAGAGAAAAAATATGACACACCTTGCTAAAACACTGTTGCACTATATGTACTTTATGAGTCAGTCTGGTGATATTCTATATTTTTCTTATTGTCATGAAATTCCATGAAAATACCAAAACCAACGATTAATTAATCTGATCAGCAAGTATTGTCTGTGTATCCAAAGCTTGATATATCTTATTGCTCTGTGCCATAGAGCTCCTTTGTTGTCCAAAAACTATTAAGATCAGTGAGCCATACTGTTGCACCCTGTGGCACGTTTCTTCATTACAGTGAACAGAGGCACTGTAGTTTATTTTGATTTGATCTCACATCCACCTGCTGCCCAAAATAACTCGAGAGAACTAGAGCTCCAACAGTGTGTTAATCCGCAGCTGGAAATAGTCCCAAACAAATGCACTGTTGACTCCTGTTTGAGTAAAGCTTGCTAAAGACTACAGTGCCCAGCTGTTTTAGGATATTACTGAGCCTTTTTAAAAATGAAAATATACATCTGTGACTCATTTTCAAAGTTAATTGCATCTTCAGAAGGAAACCAATGGGCTTGGGGCCGCAAGCCACAAACAGGCCTCAAAGAATTGAGACAGACTGATCCTTTGTTAGTTTTGGTCTTTTCATTGGATTTGTTGACAATAAGAAAAATATAGAATAACACCAGCCTTATTCTTTAAAAACCTTCTTTTCGTTTTCCAACCTGTTTAGAACCATTAGTGTAGAATACACGATAAGACAGTTGGACTCAAACACACACACACACTCCCTCTCCCTGATGTGTCCGAGTCCTACTTACACTCGGTGGTCCATTTGTGTGGCTCCAGCATCAGGTACTGTTTGGTTTGTTCCAGCTCCTTCTTCAGACACTGGTACTTGGCTCTGACTTCACTGATTCTCTGCTGACGTTGCTCCAACGGACGGAGCTTGGCACTGACGTACACCACCTCCTGACACGCAAAGAGAGGACAGACAGGCGGATATGGATTTTATTCACCTTTATTTATCCGGAGGAGTGTGTTGGGAAACACATGTGACTCTCTGTCAGCGGCAGCCTGCTTAACATTCAGACAGTTACATACATTCACACCTCATCGACTCTCAGTGTGACCGCAGTCGAGTACTTGCGGACACTGAGCTGCTTCACTGGAGCAGTTGGGGGTTAAGTGGCTTTCTCAGGGCTGCTGCAGGGAAAATCTATATTTCATGGTTTTCTCTTCCACCCTCTTTCCCAAAGCTCACAATGCTCCCTCCCCTGAATACATAAAGGTTTAAGAGTAGAAGCTCAAAAACCTGCACCGTGCATTCATTTGCAACAGTTTCATGAGTTTTACAGTACCACTCTGTATTCTGCTAAATCTTGGGAATTTTTAATAATTTCTAAAATAATACTTTAAAAGTACCACAGAGGGGAACAAAAGCTCACTATTCATACAGAACGTAGAGCAAATGTTGATTCATTCATTTCGTGAAAATCCTTACTGCTGTATTTTTTAAACTCAACTTAGCATCCCTGTCATTTTTCTTCTCCAGCTTCCTCCTCTTGTTCTCCTCCAGCAACAGTGTCCAACAGAACACTTAATGTGTTTCACTGTGTCCCACAACTATTATTCATCAAATCAATTTCATTGACATCAAGTGCAATATGCCTCCTGCCCTCTGGGTCTCTTTTTCTGCTCTTTGGCTCTCCACCTTCTTTAATTTTCTCCCCACATCCATTCCTCATTCTCCCTCGCCCTTCCACCATACAGTATATTCTCCTCACACACTTGCTCCTTTTTTTTAACCCTTTCCTGCTTTCTTTGCTCCCTCTTGTGTTTCCAAATACTTCCATCCGCACTGTTTCTCTCTCTTTCTCCCTCATTTTTCTGTTCTCTTCCCTCACTTTAGCCCTACTGTATGTGGATGACTTACTTTTACCTACAGAGATTGGGGAATTTTGGTCTGATCTGTCCCTGCCATGTCTGTAATTCTCACAGACTGTATGTGGAAAAGTCACAGCCTTAACTGTGGTCCGGTTGGATCTCGTTATTGTTTAAGTGCATCATTATCATGACATTTCAAATGCTGCATGGTACATTTTTGTGTTTACTGACAACATGCACTTTTACTATAAAGACACACTCACAGATATTGTTTTTCTTTCTTTCTTCTGCCCTCTACCCCCTCTCCCTAAGAACCATTTCTGTTTTCATCTCACCGTCATTCATTGTAAGTCTCTTATTGTCCAAAGTGACATATTTATTTCCCGCACGCATACATGAGGAGCAATATGGATTTCAGTGTCTTATTCAAGACACTTTGACGTGTGGACAGGAGGAGAAAGGGATCAAAACCCCAATCCTACAATTAATGGCTGACCCACTCTTCTCTCACTCATGCCTCACCCGCCTCCTTACTCTCTCTCACCTTGCTCCCTCCTTTGTCTCTCCTCTTCTGCAGTCGCTCGACGTCATCTATCTCGTACACCTTGATCTCAAAGGTTTCTGTCGTTGCAGTCGCGGCCCGGAGGTTTGAGGGAACCGGGGGCCCCAGCGGGCCGTCTACCCAGCATGCACCTGGGCTGGAGGAGGAGGAAGAAGAGGAAGTGATGGCCTGTTTGGAGGAGCGGTGAGAAGGTGAGGAGGAGGCGGAGGAGTCCAAGGTCAGTGCTGGGATCAGACGACGACGCTGGAGGCCTGAAAAAACAAATGAGAAGAAATGATGATGAAATAAGAAGTGTTACACACCACCAGAGTTTATCATAAAGTGTTTACAGACATGATGGTGATAAATACTGTAGCTCTTATTCATTTATTGAGTAGCATGAATTATCCCCATTGTTCAACGCTTATTGTAACACTGCTCTATTGATGCATGTCAAAATAATTTCACAAAATATGTATTTAAGTGATGTAGTGAGATGTGCATTTTGTCAGTGGCTAGTCTTCATTAAATTTATGGGGAAACTTTATCCTTCAACTGACCAAATAGCCATTTTAACAATAAACATGCAAACTAAAGCTGCTTTAGCATGGCTTTGCTTGATACTCAATTTTCCTTAATTTCTACTACTGAAGTACATTGGTTGATCAACTAAGAAGATATTCTGTTTAAATAACTGGCAGAATACATTTTCTTTATTGCTGAATATATTCCATGGTTTTATTCTCTTTGTAGTCTATACCATCAAACGAATAGTGTGATTTTTGGGAGTACACTTATTTACTGTCTTTCCCAGAGTTAGATGAGAGGATCACTCTCATGTCTGTCCATTCAATATAAGCCTACAGCCAGCAGCCAGTTAGCTTAGCTTAACAAAAAGACTGCTGGTTGCCTGGCAACCCCACGGCAACAACAGCACTCCAGGAAGTCACTGCACCCGCCCAAGAAATAGTCTGGCATATAACCACCTGTAAAACAACAAATTGACATTTTCACATTTCAGTTTTTGTATGGATTAAAAAAAACAAGATATAATGTCTTAATTAGAGAGCTTTAGAGGAGCTGGTAGGCAGATGTTGTTACCTTTGGACGGAGCCAGGCTAGCTGTTTCCCCGTTTCTAGTCTTTATGCTAAGCTAAGCTAATGGCTGCTGGCTGCAGCCTTATATTGAACAGGCAGACATGAGAGTGGAATTGATGCTCTCATCTAACTCCCTGCAAGAAAGCCAATAAATATATTTCCCAAAATGTCAAACTACACCTTTAATTTAACATAAAAAAACACATGTTGGTGGGCCCACATGTCTTAGTGGTGTTTTCTCAGCATTTATTTACATAAGACTATACCAAAAGAAAAAACATGTTTTTAGCTGTGCATGTATCAATCCACAGCTATACAGTAGATACAGTACAACTTAAGTGTGCTTGCGCTCAACAGGAACCCCCTACTTCACTCTTTACAATTTCCTTTGCAGCAGAATAAGTAGCCAAAGCAGGAAGATAGGACATGGATATAGAAGCAGAATAATGTAAGATGAGGAAAGAGATCATGGGTGGGAGAGGAGAGAGAGGGAAATGGATGAATCACTGGAGCGAGGCAGAAAGGAAAGGACAAAAGAAAAGCATTGAGTGATTGAAAAAGCAAAAAGGGAACGAGAAACAGATAATGGAGTGTGAAGCGAGATAAAAAGTTTAGTCTCTGTTCATGAAGCTCATAGATAAGAGTAGCAGGTCACTCTCTAATCTGCCCACTACGCTAGAATGAACACACACACTCATAGGTGCACACACGCTTTGCATAGAAATTGCCAGCCATGTCGACAGGAATGAGAGTTATCAGATTCACCAGGAACTGAGAGATAAGGTGTGAGAGAGGAGAGAGAGAGAGAAAGTGGTGATTTTAATAAGGTTGCACCTGTCTTTTGGTCTCAGTGTGGTAGTGAGAGGTCAAGTAGAGACATTTGTATTTCATTATGTAGCAGGGAGCGGAATATAAGGGGATGGAGAAAGATTGAGGGTCTGCAGGGAGGAGAAGGTGCAAGGGGAGAGAGCTGGACGAATGAGGTTGAAAAGTTGTGAGAGGAATAGATGAAAAAAGATGAGCGGACATAGAGACATGGAAGAAAAATGGAGAGAGAGCTTGTGAATCCAATCTAATGGAAATCAAGCACAAAGAGAGACTCAGCTGGAGATGTGATTAACATTTCGGTCGCTTCAGTCTGTGGCACATCTGCCCTTTCTTCCTCTTACTATTTATACTCTGTCTGCCTTGAATAGGGACTGAATTGGTGTATCCATCTTGAACACGTGCAGCAAACACAGACTCATCCTTTCTGTCTTTGTCTCTTCTCGTGACAGTTTGACAGCGCTTGCTCTTTTTGAAACACAGAATCTGTTGTGGTTAAAGGAAAATGAGAGTGAATTTAAGAGGTGAGTCTGCACCCTACACACATGGATGGAAAGGGTTACTACAATTTAAAGAGCTGCCTCCGTCCAATCTGATTTTATGCACACATCCATCCTCATGGTTAACCAGCAGAGTGTAATTTGGCGGGCACATTAGCAGCCTCTCTGTGTGGTGTTCTGGTGAATATATATTCATTACAGCCCACACCAGCAGATTCCCTTTACCATTTCACAGATGGGTGGTCAGGGTCACCTTTCCTACCTGGCTCCTTCTGCAACCACAGCTTTCTTCACTTTTCCCGTACCTGTTCATTGCTTTCTCATGGTGCTTTTTCATAGAGGTCTTTCTCTTTCTTGATCAGTTCAATCTTACTTTTTAAGCTTTTTATTTCTTTTTCTTTATAGCTTTATCAGTCTTCTGGTCACATTTTGTCAAAGCTTTCACCTCTATAGATTTCATAATACAAGGTGGGTGCTTTTCAGCTCTGAAAGCTGAATAAAAAATTAACACATATTGAGAACAGGATAAACTGAAAAAAACGGCATCTTTGCATTTGGCATTCAGTGATTCAGACGTTAATTATTTATTCATGAAAACTAACCATGAGTACAGTTCTCATTTGATTTTGTTGACTTCATGCTCTTGTTGCCACAAGGTGTTTGTAGTTTCATGACATCCACATAAGTGTAATTTCTCATAGTTTTGTCATATCTAAATCAAGGGGTGCTCTAGCTCTACTGATTAAGGAAAATTACATACATTTACCCCCCTATAAACAATAGTAAGCTGATTCCCTCAATGTTTTGTCTTTCTTGTCGTCCTCCATGATCCAATTAAGTGAAAATGTAATTAAAGCAGTATTTAGAAAATGTTTAATTTTGACCTGTGTTGCTCCTGCTCTTCTTGCTGCTCTTGGAGCTCCGTCTGGAGGAGGTGGTGGCTGAGCTGTGCTCGCTGAGGGAGTCCTGAGCAGAGGAGGTACTTCCTGTGTTCTCGCTGCTGTCTCTCAGCATGCTCTCATAGCCACTGCTGCCTCCGCTGTGGTAAAACAAGGCCGTCTTCCCCATGGCAGGGGGGAGCTCGCCACTCAGTACACTGCTGTTAGAGGCAAAATTAGATCACAGTTAAAAGGTAAAATCAAAAAATGTACACTTTTTTTAGGCTGCACCAAAAGTATTCTGTGAAAATGAAAAGATTTTACATTTCTCAATGAACTTGAGCTCATACCTGTTGTCACTAGCATGGCCGCTGCTGCAGCGGTGTGGTTTTCTGGGAGCTGTGATCTTGCTGTAGGGAGAGGGCAGCGTTTGGACCACTGCTGCCCTCTCCTCTCCCAGACCACTTCCACCCCCACCTCCTGCTCCAGCTCCCCCTCCACTGAGAACAGGAAAATAGGATAAAAGATTTTAAACCATAAACAGATTATTTTTGGAATTAGTTTGAAAGGCATTTTGTCTTTTTAAGTTAATAGTTGACAGTAGAGAGCAGAAGGAATGCCATGCAGCAATAGTCCCTGATGGAAGGCAGCTTGCACCGTAGACCATCATGATTTTCTTTGTTTAAATTATTCTACTAAATGCTTGAAATGCAAAATAAAATAAAGTAAAACTGACTAACCTTGCCCCTCCAACTCCTCTTTCTTCTCCTGATGGAGATGGATCGGTGCCTCCTCCCTGGGCATGACTCCTGGAACGGGAGCCTGCACTTCCCTGGAGGAGCTCTGAGATTCGACCGTTGACAGCCCGGAGAGGCAGCTTGGCAGCCAGGCTCCCCCCTCGACTGCGGCTCAAAGACTGGGTAGACCAGGATCCAGGGGAAGGTCCCTGCTGCTGCAGAGGGCCCTGGACTGAGGTCTGGGGCTGAGAAAACAGATAAATGGCTTAGGTGGATGGAAGGAGAAATGGATGCCATGACGGCTTGGATTACTTACACTGAGTAATTTATGAATATGTTCTGTGTTTCCTCTTGTGTAAAACTGAAAATGCACACAGAGGAAGGTCTCACAATGTCTGTTAAAACTTTGTGGTTCATCCAGTTTTGTCTGATGAGCAGATTCATGTAGTTTACAGGTGTTAAAAGTGTGTTCATTTACGGTGAAGAAATATTCCTTCCTACCTTTCCATTAGGAGGAAGGCTGGAGCTGCGGCTGGCAGCTTGGCTTAAAGACTTGGTGGAGAAGCTCAGAGTCTTGGTGCTGGAGGCAGACAGACTCCTGGCCTTGGGACTGCTGGTCATCAGCAGCTTACTGACGGCTGAGATCTTTGACTGGCCGCTGATTTTGGCTGGTGACTGTGGAGCGCTGCTTGGACCGGGACTGGCACTGAAACTGGGGCTGCTGGTGTTTCCAGTGGGAGAAGATACTGATCCAGCGCGGGTGAGGCTCCTCCCAGTACGAGGCATGGTGCTGTCCCCCTTCACTCCTCCTCCTCCCCCTCTCAGGCCCCCTCCCCTCTCCAGAGAGAAGCAGTCGTAGTGGTGGGAACCACTGTGGGAGCTGTGGACCCGACCCAGAGAGTTGGTTCTGTTTGCAAGCTGTTCCAACTTGGCACTGAAAAGTCTACTGCTGTCTATGCTGGAGCCTCGTTGTCTGGTGACACCTGCATCATCTGCTGAGCTGCCCAGTAGTGGGACTCCGTGGCTGGGTTGGTGGAGAGGGCTGGCTGCCCTATTCCGCTGGTCGAGGCTGGACTTCCGTACCGGTGGCAGAGGTGGGATTCCCCCCTTCTTGTGGGAGAAAAAGCCCTGTTTTCCAATTGATCCCCGGCGGTCAAGTGTGGCGTGGGGACTGCAGGGAGTTGAAGTGGTGACGCCAAGATTACGGTACTCTATTCCATTGTCTAAGCCGTCGTGGCGGTTGAGGCGGTGCCAGCCGCGGGGAAGGCTGGCAGTACGGTGGATATCTGGGCTGTAGATACTCGTCAGGCATTCTCCCGGGGCAACAACAGCGACCATCTCACAGCCATCCACCACTCTCTTAAAGGAATCTGGAGACGACACAACCTCACCACCTGAACTAGAGCTGCCATGATCCACACCTGGTGACGGAAGAATAGTGAATAAGAAATAACATAGACTCATTATTAGAATCCTGCAAATCTTTTACTTTCAAACAACATTTCACTGTTTTTTACCATCAGGCCTGGATGTCAGGCCAGTGTTAAAAAGGCAAAATGAAATGGGTAAATCAAAGCGAAAACAACACAAGGCAGCTACAGTCACTCAGAACCGTACACTGCCAGCCCCCCTGCTTTTAACCTAATGATATCTCTGCCTGTCATCACGCGCAACTGGTCACACACAAGAACACATCAACACAAAGTTCAGTCAGCGGAAATAACATATTAACTATTTGACTAACTCTCGAAACGGAAGAAACTTGGCTTGGCTTTTTAAAGTATTTTGAGGCAATTTTTGTGTGTACTAATAAAACTAAAAGATGTGTTACTGGCATAAACAGTAAGCAGTAAAAGTATTTCAACAAAGCGGCTTCAATATACGTTGTCTGTTGTGAATGTGTGGAGATTGGCCTGGGCTGACCTACATTCCCAGTCTAAATTATTATAACAGTCCGGCTCTGCTTACCATCCCTGCAGAAGCTCCGGTGGTATCCGGTCCCAGCTCCAGCCTGGCTCTTTGAATGCTCTACCTCCCTCTTCTCCGGCTTCACTTCACACACAAGCTCCCTGGACCTCCCCTCCTCCATGCCGCGCTTCAACCAGGGGTCTTCAAAGCTCATCTCACTGGAAATCGAAGCTAAAAGTGGTGCATTAAATTTACCTGGGTCTTTCATTAAGCTGGTCTTGGTAGGTGAAGAGAGGATGGTTGGTTCCTGTATAACCATGGGTTTGACAGCCACGCATGGGTGCACACTGATGGTGGTCTTGAAGGGAGAGAAGTTACCAGGTCCTGCCAGAATTTGGATGTTAGTTTTAGCCATGGAGGGAGGCAGTTTCCTCAGCCTGTCTTTGGTTGGAGCTCCCTTATCACTCCCGCTTTCTGACAGCACCACCTCTCCTTCCAGACTCCCTCTTCTCAAGCTGCCACAGCTTTCATAACCACCCAGCCCCTCCACTCCAAAGGAAAGGCTCTGGTTGGGTTCAGGTTCAGCCAGGGCCTCCCCTTGCTGGCTCTGGGACTGATTGAAGCTGTGGAGAGACTGGTCAGCTTCACTGCCCACGCTCAGGTCACTCGTCCAGGAGGAGATGGGTGAACCACAGTTAGACATCACTGTGGCTAAGGCTTCACCTTCTATCCGCAGCTTGGCCATGGCAACCTACAACAGGACACCATTCAACTGGGCATGACATCTTGAAATCCAAAAAACAATCATTCACATAGTATACGATTTAGGCTCTGGCCTAGTAGTACAAAAGCTAAAGATCATTTTGAATATAATAAATACTATGTGATTCATCAACACAGCAAACTTAATGTGATGTAACTGTATGCATCCTGATTCTTTAAAGCATTTTGTGAATCAAAATGGCATCAGACAATGCCAATGATGAGACAGATTTTCCATTACATCATTGTTCAGTGGCAGCCATGTTGGCTCCACAACCCTCGTCTATGGCCTTTGCTATGGTGCGTATTGTTCTGTATTTGGTTCTTATGGTTCAAATCATATCAAATCAGCCATATGTGTGAATATTAGCTTTAGTTTAGCATGGATATTCGCACACCAAATTATCTTGGTCACTGTAAATGCAGAGCAAGTCAGTCACGCTAACCTCTGCCATGGCAACAACCCCTGAGGTTGTTGCAGGACCTGCAGGCGTGTAATAATCCTCCACAGCTCCATCCTCAGCAGTACCACTGATGACGCTGACGGCTTGAGAGCCCGAGGTGAGGGCAGTGACAGAGCAACAGTCGCCGTTGAAGCTGATGATGCTTGTTGGACGACAGGTCAGGGCCCGAGTCTCCATGAGAGCGATGACATTAAGGTCCTCCTCACCTCCAGAAGCCACAGTGTACACCAGTTCATCCTCCCCAAGTGAGAGAGGTCCAACTATTCCTACAGATACTGTTGGTCCTGAGGCTGCAAGTGGAGGAGAGTATGAGAATCAAGTTACCACATTTGTTCATTTTGTTCTGGTTTAGTGTGGTACATATTTATCGTCATAATTGTAAGGGTTTGCATGTGACTCATATGCATCTCACCCCCCTTTCCTTGTCTAAAAATAGCAGTGTTTTAGTGCAGCTCACCATCCCTGTGCGTATCCAAGGGTATCGGCGGGACGTCATCATCACAGAGTGTCTCAGCTGAGCCGAGGCTGGCAGACAGAGACGGAGTTGGCTCTCTTACTTGTGGGCTCATGCCCACCGGAGAAGTCCTGGACAGTGGGGACTCTGTGGAGGATCGGCCGCTGTCTGCAGCCAAACTGTCTACAGAATCAAAACACACATTTGGTGTCATTAATTTTGTTTTCCAAGTGCAGAATGCATGGAAATGGGCATCACACTATGATGCCAATTTCGAACCGCTATATGTGACTATATTTTATATGCCTTAAGACAGTTACATAGACTCTGTTGACTACTAACAGCATATAAAAAACAAGTAGAAATAATTAAAAGTAAAATTTTTAAAGTTAAGATATCAAATCATTAATATCAAACATGTATTTCAAGGTTTCAGTATAAGCACAATTCTAAAGCCATTAACAGGTAGAAAGGTGCGTACTGTCTGAGGTCAAAGCATCTGTGGCCTGGCCGTCTTGTGCCAGAGTGTGTGAGGAAAGAGGGGGGGTTGCCGGCATCACGCCCTTCTGGGTGTACACTTTACACCGCTGGGATGGCGAGGACGGAGGCCTGAGGAAGAATACAAGGATCAAACATTATGGAGCCGGTCTTTGCTGCTGCTGTCTTCTTACACATCTAGACTGTTTATTAGTCCACATGCAACATTAAGTCCACAGGTAACATTATCGCCGAGGTGTGCTTGTGCTTTACCTGTAGTCTGAGGTTTTGGTCAGGCTGGCGATGCCGAGGCGTGGTGATCCTAGTGGGCGAGCCTTCCCCTCAGCATTACTGCCCACATTCAGACTCTCGCGGCTGTTCAGGCAGACAATAAACGAGACATCTCGTCACTTAAAGTCAAATACATTCCAACGACTGAGAGAAACATCTGCAAGAAATAGTGCTAGTTTTTCTTTTGGGAACACAGTACTACCTGTCCTCACCTGTCATTCAGGTTGGAGCTCTTAGCCCTTTGCAGGGGGTTAGAGGTGATGCTGTTACTTCCTGTAACACTCCTGGTACTAGTTACTATGGGGGAACCAGAACTCTGAGCCAGGCTGTGGATCATCGTCTGGGCCAGCTCTGCCTCCTCCACCACCTCCTTGATGTCCTGCAGCTGCTGGTCATTGGTCCTCCTCCTGGAGGCTGCTGCTGCTGCTGAGGAGAAGGAGGACTGTACTGCACCTCCTACAGCACATGCAGAGCCTGGAGATGTTGAACAGAACAATGTCTTTCAAATCCCCGACCAAAGGTTACAAGAACTGTAAAATGGGACTAGACTTGATGCTGAATTGTAGAACTACAATTGTCACACTGGTCTACTGAAGCCTTCAGAGACAATTTTTGGTCACAAATTATTTGGGTCCCAAAGGTAAAAGATGCTGGAATACAACATTTATCTACAGTATATTTAATCAATGAATTAACCTGTTTTGGTTTCTGTATCTAACACAGCAGCAGAGCCAGGAGCAAAAGGAGCTGAGGTTGGGATGGCTGAAGATGGACACGGCTCCTGTTTGGCACCTTGTTTGCTCGCTGGAACCTCTTCAAAGGGGAACTTTGCCACCTGAACAAAGAGACAGAGTGACGGATGAAAAACCATTTTTCATATGAGAATACCTAGTTTGAGTTGATTGTCGACAGAGTAAATGCTCTCCACTTATGTCGCCTTCAGTGATGGTGGAAGAGAATAAACAAGATCACTTGAGCTGCTAACAACATAAAAACCTGCATTAGTGACATGCGAAGAACAGGGTCCTGTACAAATGTTTCAACAACAGTAAGGTAATTCCTTTTCAAATGCATTATTTTGTAACACAATTGAAAGTATATGCTTTTTGAGAGGGACAGAAAATTGCCCACAAACACAAGCTGCGAAAAGGTTCTGCAGATACATGCAGAACATTTTAAACAGATACAGACAAAACCCCTTTTTTCCATTCAAATAGATGTGTGTGTGTTCAACTTTCAATATACCATCAAATACAGATCCCATCACACTAACAGAAACGTTTTCCTTTTCTTTTAATAATAACAACAAAAAAAGGACAGAAAACTCTCATCACCTCCTCGCTGCCATCAATGCAGTCCAGTCTCTCTTGCAGCTCAGCAAAGGTGTTGCACTTCAGGCACTCAGCTCCCTCCTCTGGGACAGGGGCCAACGGCTGCCCAAGTAGTGACTGAGAGGGCTGAGGGAGGGTCTGAGAGGGGCCACTGGGCTGGTCCTCTGGCAGAGACTGCACCTGTTGAAGCAGAAATCACAGAGAAGTAAGTCATTTATGTCACTTTACAACAAACATTCTTCTGATTACTGCTGATTGCCTAAACTCTAAATGTAAATATATTTAAATTACCTTGTTCTGGGCTCCAGCTGCCTGACTTTGACTTTGTGTTTGCTGCTGCTCTGACGTTTTACCTCGAAGCAAAGCGGGAATAATTGGCACAAATTCTGGTGGTCCCTCATTGTCCGTCAGCTCTCTATCTGACACCGCGGCCCCATTTGGGCCCACATAGATCACTGTGTCACATGACTGCTCGCTGCTCGAGTATTCGTCAGGATCACTGGACAGTCGCAGCAAAGGAAGGTCAGAGTCGGTGTCACCACGGTGATGGAAAGGTCGCAGATGGGTCGGACGACGCATGCGACCCTCCTCGCAGGAGCTCTCTCCTCCAGAGGAGCTGGAGGTGTATTGCTGAGGAGAGACACAGACGGGCAAGGAGGAGGCAGAGTAGGGTGGTGAGAGAGAAAATATTCCCTTTTTAGATTTGCAGAGCGTTTTTTTTTTTTTTTTTTTGCCTTTAATTGACAGTTCGCACTGGAGAGAGACGGGAAAGATAGAGAGGGGAGAGAAAAGGATGGCAGCTAGACAGATCC
This sequence comes from Macquaria ambigua, assembly GCA_008360985.2. Lineage (NCBI taxonomy): Eukaryota > Metazoa > Chordata > Actinopteri > Centrarchiformes > Percichthyidae > Macquaria > Macquaria ambigua. The sequence continues at coordinate 44,798 of VMKM01000204.1, forward strand.
TGGACCAACATGCACCCTATTCAAGCAACATAACAGATTTAAGATAAGAACTTTAATTTAATTCAGTTATCCCTATTTCTATCACAGACTGCCACTTTAAGGTATCTCATGACTTCAGTTTTCTCAAGTTGGAGCTTTATTTTTAGAGCTCTGAAGCCTTCCCCCTTTATCTTTAGCAGTTTTGAAATAAGTGAGCATGTGAAGTGAAAGGTGACGCATGAGGCACATGTGGTACATGTGATGGAAAGGGAGAGGAGGCGATAAAATGGATTATGTTTGGAAATCAACTCAGCACAAACTCGTCATCATTCAAAGTAAAGCAATTACAACTTGTAGATAGTTCTACAAAGCCAGATTTTCACATGAACTCCAGAAATAAAACATAATGCAGTGCAACGTCAAGATTATGAGCAGGATGTACATGTTTCATTGTAAGATTAACATAGACACTGTTTAACAGCGAATTATGTGTCCATCTGCTTAAGGTATCTTACCAGTGACTGTAGTTGTCTTTATCTCGAACTTAATGTACCTAAAGTTTTTGTTTCATGAGATTAAGAGAAATTATCTCCCAGTTTTAATGAAGCATCAAGGTTTGATTCAAACTCACCACGGTGACTTTAGTTTTCTTCTTTTTCATGCGGAGGACGCGGGAAGCAATCTGGATGGTGGAAAGGGTTTCTGAGAAATCTCTGGGTGAGGCAGAGATGTGAGCAATCATGGTGGTCCGGCAGTTCATGTTGCCTAGCGACTCCCTTAGCAACATGGTCAGCTTGCTGTCCCTAGAAACGCACATACACCGAGATGTGAGCACTAAAGACACGTTGGAAATGCACACAGTCACTCAAACATGTGACAAAACTGGTCGATTTTCCAACAGACGCCTGCACATGTCTGACATTTGACAAAGGATTATTAATAGCTCGTCTTGGTCACAAGCCCACTAAACATTTTCCACAAGTTGGAGAGAATGCTAATAGTCTGTGTTATAACGACAAAACACTAGGCTCATATAAATGAAGCTAAAAGATTCAAAAGGCAAACTTAATGGTAATTATTGATTATAGGTATTGATTAATACTGCTAAAACACATGAAAGGTTGCTATTCCAGACAAAAGCTAATAAAGTCTTAAAAGAAGCACTCTTTATAGTATGAAGTCTAATATTGGGAGATGATCTATGTCCCAGAGAGATTATACTAGCAGATGGGGGAGTAAAAGTAGGCTGTGTGTTTAAGAAAAGACTTTCTCCTGGGTGGGCTACTGCAATCATTCATAGCCTTTTGTGTGTGTACGTGTGTGTGAGTGTGTACGTGAGTGTGTGTGTGTGTGTGTGTGTGTGTGTGTGTGTGTGTGTGTGTGTGAGTGTGTGTGTGTGTTGAGGCCTGCAGGCTGACAGTGAGTAAAGCTCCTCTGTGGCCCAATACCTCATGCTGCTGTCCCCCTTTTCTAAAAACACAGCCTGCAGGCATGTCTCACACACGTATGTGTACACACACACACACACACAATATGTACACACTCCTATCTTGACCTCCTCTTTCTCATAGATGCTCTATTCCTCTTCTTCTTCCTCAGTTTGCTGCCTCAGGCTTCAACAAACCCTCTTCTCTCTCCCTCAGTCTATCTCTATCTCTGTATATCTCTCCCTGAGATTAATGTAGGTAAATTCATGACTCATGAAGTATTCATTTGCATGTTAATTCAAGTGCTGGGGATGTTGGATTAGATCTTACCTCTCAGCCTGCGCCAGATTTATTACAGTTTTTTTTAGCTGGGAAGATTACTGTATGTAATATGATGCTCTCTATGATTAAAACTTGCCTATAATGAATGCAGCATCTGAATTCCTAGATCGCCATTATTACAAGAAACTAATATTAAGGAGCGCAGCTGAAGAAGCCACATTGCGAAACATGTTGTTCACTCACAGATTTGTACTTCTGTATGACTGAACTAATAAATTAAGAGAATCTAGACTTTCCCTATTCTTATATTGCCAATATTATGAATTGCAATAGTCAAACGGGATATTGGAGTATAGAACAACTGACTGTGTCCCTGAAGTGTCTTGTATGACAGACTCCAGGTAGTGTAGGAGTGGGGGTGTCAATGGAAACATTTAGGGAGCTGTATGACTGAAGGAGGACTTTGCCAGGATAGAGATAACAGCAAGGGAAGTGGTCTAATGAGCTGTAGAGTCCCTAATGAGATAGGCTGATGTTTAGTGAGCATGTTGTGGCTGAAACGTGGGTCTTACAAGCCTGTCGTCTGTCTGGCATCACGCTGAGACGCTCCGATTCCTGTCTGGGCAAAGTGTTGACTTTGTGGTGACAGACTGCTGTCTGCCCCTTTTTCTTGAACTGGGAAGCCACAAATAAATTATAATGTCCAATATTCCTCCAATCAACTGGCATACAATCACTGGTTACCTAGCAACAGCACTGGAGCAGGACTGAGATTATAAGAACAGGATGGGACCCTATCCCCAAAGTAATGAGGCACTGGGAGACAGGCTCAGCCTTTAAATGTGATGAAATTAACGAAGCAGAGTTCTTGGACTCAAAAAGACATTTTTGGTTTTGGCATTGCTTCCAATATTGTCACATCACGGGAAAGACTGTAATTGTTGGACTGTTAGTCAGTGTGTCACTTGCTTTTTCCACCACTTTGGTGAAGAGAAGACTGAAATATATCAACAACGACTGGATGGATCACCATGAAATTCTGTACAGACGTTCATGATCCTCACATGATGAAACCTAACGACTATGGTGATCCTCTGACTGTTACTCTAGCGCCACCATGAGGTTGACATTTTTGTTTTTTAGTGACATTTCTCAACAACTATTGGATGGATTGCTATGAAATTTGGTACAGATATCCATGATGCCCGAGGATTAATCCTGTTGACTCTGGTGATCCCCTGACTGTTCCCTCTAGCGCCACCAGCAGGTCAAAACTGTGACTTATCTAATGACTTTGGCACAAATGTTAGTACATTTTGGACATTAATGTTCCTCACAGGATGAATTGTAATAACCTAAGTGCCTTCAAATTTTTACTTTGTCCAATACTTTGCTTTATGACCTAAAACCTGAAAAAACTAAAGATAGTCCCATCTGCCTTAGCTGTACCTTTTAGGGCTAATTAGATCATTTCAGCATGCTAACATGCTAAACTAAGATGTTAACAATGTAGACATTATCATTATCTGCTTAACATTGTCATTGCTAGCATGTTAGCATGCTGATGTTAGCGTTTAGCTCAAAGCACTACTGTGCTTACTTTAAGTACAGCCTCACAGAGCTGCTAGCATTGCTGTTGACTGGTCTGTTTCTCTAATTTTGGAGGTGCTGTTTAGTTTGTACCTCGCTGTCTCCAAATGTTAGCTACCTCTTCAAATTCTTGTACTCTATGACGACACTGACCCATCTCTCTCTTATATTCCAAGGAAGAAGGTAATTGAGCTAATGGCTACCTGCTACTCAAAAACACCAACAGCCAAATGTTTTAATTAAAAGTTATTAGCGAGTCTTATATATCCTGCTGACTACAGCCCTGCAGAGACAAACTCCACCCGTCTCCCCTGACATCCATGTTTGCTTAGTTGTGCTCCATAGCCTTTGCTCAGTGATTTGTGATTCTGTGACTTGTTCTCAGTCCTTGGTTCTAGAGAAGTGGCAGTAACACGGCATACATTGTTAAACCAGTCCAAATCCCCTCACAATCCGACAGCAGTCTGAGTCACCTGTGCCAAAGCAGACTCAGCACAGCTTTGCTTGCTTGCAGCCTCAGTGTTAGTTAGCTGGTTGTTTTGCAATGTAAATGCAAAAGCTGGTGATTAAATTAACCCAGCAAGAGGCACAGAGCTACGACGCCTTAAGGAGAGTGGAAAAGCAAAGAGGAAGGACAGAAGAAAAGAGGAATTGAATGGAGGGAAAGGTAAAATGAGGACATTTACAGTACAGTTCAGTCCATATACTGTACGTATACTGCCTGGGCATACTAAACATTACTATTACGATTTTTTTCCCATTACATGTATTCTTATTTTCTACCTGCTTACTGGTTGCCCCTGGCTACATCCTCTCTCTCTCTCTCTCTCTCTCTCTCTCTCCTTTGCTCTCGTTGCCAGCCAGTTAACCAGCTAAATAAATGTGATGAATATGTAACAGCAGCTGTTGTTGTTTATAACATTAAGTCCTCAAAACCTGAAGCCACTTAAAAGATCTCTCATCTGCTTTCCTCTCCTTTTCTCCTGCAGCTCCAAAACATCCTGCTTTCCTCCTCATTTCACCCTTCACTCCTCTCCACACTTCTTTCTTCAAATTGTTAACTGGGCATCTTGTATGCTCTTTGTTTTCTACCTCAATGTCTTTTCCTTACTTTATTCAAAGCATCTTAGTACATTTCCTTTCTCCTCTCCTCTCTTCTCCTACTATCCTCACACATACGTATACACTTGCACACACCACCTTACTTATATGGGATGTGCTTGCTCCCGTTGACCAGGGCCAGGATCACGTTGCCGAGGGCGGATAGAGAAAGGCACAGAGGGGCCGAGCTGGGTGAAGAGTTTTCCCTGCTTTTCCCACCTCCTTCTCCTCCAAGTACTTTGACATCACAGCTGCCCAGGTCCAACAGGTGGAGGCGACTGCGACCTCCTGACACTAGCAAAGTGAGAAATTGTGTCAAGCATGGAGGAGGAAGGACAGAGGATGGTAAGGATATAACAGAGGGGGTGAAATGAAAAGGAACAGAATAAAGTCAAGGAAACATTCAAATTAAGAAACAAATTTATCTTTCAGTCTTGGATTTCTGCAGTGATCATTCTGCAAGTTCAATTTACCACAAAAAAAAAATCCTGATTAGCTTTTAAAAGGTACTCAATAAAGAAGTCAGCAGATTTGTGAGGGATGATCTGAATCTGATTATTTATGACAAGATAAATTGACAATAGCTTATCACAGCAGAAGATGTAGAGATCTGCTCACAATTGTTACTCACAGCATTAACATATAAATGTGCATTTTGAAATATGCAACATTAAGTATGCATAAACATTAAAAAACTATAACAACAGAACTATATCATCAACAAACAATTTCTGTAGGAGTATAGACCAGATAGATAGTATACTATTGCATCTACCCCTCAATATACTGTCGACATGCAGCATTATACAGTTTCCTAAATGAATCAGAAGAATGTGTACCAACATGGCCAAATGTTGAAGCCTGAGTTGTTTTTCTGAATTCTGTAGCAACATAATGTGAAATCTAGTTCTCTAAAGGTTAAGACTGTTTAAATTGTAATTATGGGAGCCAGACAGTGCTGAGGACATGTTGTGAAACCGTGTGTGTTCCCACATTAGTTGTTTATGTCTTCCTCAAACATCCTCAGTGTCATGTACACGTGCACACACACACACACACACACATACAGTACACACAATCTGCCTTATTCTCTCACGTATGCATGCACCCGTACGAGCCCTGAAAGTTATTATTATCAGTGATATTTTGGTCAGACATCTGTCACAATCTGTCTTTGTCAAACACCCATTTACACACAACTAAACTCACACTACCTCAGCATTATCACCCAGTTAATTATGTAGACATGTGTGAATGAATCTAAACACAGAATCCATATAGGGATCCTACAGTCTGCAATAGGTATGTGTACAGCTCTGTCAAGAATTCTGATGCTTAAGCTCCCTATTTATCCATCGTGGCTATAGATAAATAGATTGATCTGTCTATCGTTACTATGTACACTCATTCCTTGCTTTGTCTTCCATGTGGTGAAGCAATATTTTAATAGTAAACAGCAGGTTTGTGTGTGTTTGTTTTATTCTACTATGATTATCATATGTAGGACTCACAGCAGGCAATGTGTGATACGATAACAATAGTGCTAATAGTGTAGCATCTGCAGCAGTAGAAGTAGCTGTAACAGTTAATTTGTTGTTGTTATGTATTAATGTTGATAATTACATTATAAAAAGTGGCTCCAATAATAACAGTAATGACAGCAATGACAGTGTTAGAACAAACAGTACTTACTCCCTCCTTTGCCTGTCTTTTCCATGCGATACTGGTATATGTGTAATGTAAACAGCATGTGTGAGTTCCTATGTTCTTCTTCGGTGGTGTGTTGGCTACTGTGGCGAGCGGCTATGGCTGCATCCAGAAACCAGGCCGCCTTCTCTGGGGTCGGAGCACGCAGTTCAGACTGGTTCTGGAGCTGGAAGATGTGTGGGAAGAGAAGAACTGTGTGAATATTGCTCATACAGACGTAATAAAGAAGGACAGAGAGCCAGACAAGAGGGAAGGTACCATTTAATCTCAGCTGAGGGGGCTTGGTTTAGTGTTCAAACACTAATATAACTTAATATTGTGTAATATGAGGATTCTGCATGTACTGGAATGATTGACATATTCAAATCAAGCATTTTTTAAATTTGCCTGCAGGTATGGGAGACAGAGACAGAGGGAAGCCGAGATGAGAAAGAGAAAGAGGGAGAGTAAGTGTGTGTGTGTGTGTGTGTGTGTGTGTGTGTGTGTGTGTGTGTGTGTGTGTGCGTGTGTGTGTGCGTGTGTGTGTGTGGTACTGCAGGATATCATTACTGATGAGCTTATGTCAGATTAGTTAAGGATTACACAGATGTTCTTGTATCAGACCCTATAATCCTATAAACATATAACTGAAGCCACACTCACTCACCAGCTCACCCTCTGTCACTCAGTTGTTTTTGGCGCTTTTCTTCATACACACCCTATTCAGACTGCTATGTAGTTACTACCTTAAAATGAATGATGATAAAAGAATTATAATGGTGGTGAGACTTAATTTCACGTAAGCAGCCTTTCGTTGTTTCAATTTTAAAAAAGCTTGAACATAAACAGACAAAAATACATTTTTTCTAGTTATTCTTCCATTTTTGTTTGTGTCTTCAAGTCTTTTGCACTTGACACTGTTCTTCTTTGAGTCTGACTTCTGCCAGTCAGAAGCAGTGACCGTATTTTAAGTAAAACAGAAGAATAAATGAGCTATTTCTGAACCTGGTGTTTTAAAATGTGCCTAGTTTACTTTGGAAGAAAATGGACTCTAATAGCACACTGAAGTTTTTATATTGTACCTTCTGCTCCAAGGTGAGTGTGTGTGTGTGTGCGTGTGTGTGTGTGTGTGTGCACAACCCACAGTGCTAGGATAACAGAGAACTGCCTGAGGCTAAAAAAACAAAGGTAAAGCATATTGATACAAGCCCTGAGGCTGTTCACACACACACTCACAGGATTTAATTTACAGCAACCACATCACATAAACTAATGCAGCCGCAGTGTGTTTGAATGTGTGCGTACGTGTGCATGTGTTTGTGTTTGTACCTGCATGCCACAGATGGGGTCCTCAAACAGGTAGACTCCAGGTGACTGTCCATCCTGTAAGCTGCCTGTAGCTACTTCAGAAAGCAAGTCCTTAAGGTTCTCCTCTTTTCCCCAAACCTACACACACACACACACACACAAAAGTTGACTAGTAGAAATCACCTCATTGTTTTTTATTTTCTGTCACAATCCTTTCCCAAATTGATCTATGACTAAATCTGGTCAGAGCAATCTTAAAGGGAGAGTCCAGCCTTTATTAAAACCCTACTGGAGAGAAGTCATTAGTTGTGGTGGAAAGTCAACAGTTAAAAATATTACAGTTATAGGCAACTGGTGTCAGATACTACACTGCTAGCACTACAGCTACTGCTTAGTAGCCGCCTTTCTCAGATGTCTGTATTAGTGATGGCACCTGTTTAACTCTGCAGGGAATGTTTCAAATTGAGGTCTCGTCAGTAACACTGACCTCGACTGCAGAGACACGAACAGAGAAGCGTGCTCCTGTTTTCTCCTTCCTCTCATTGATGAGTTTAAACAACCAGGAGATGGCACAGGGGATTATACCCAGAGTCTGAAGAGAGTCATCAAGGCCAATCATAGTGTAGGATTTACCTGGAAGAGACAGACAGAAAGATAAAATAAGGGAAGGGTGAACAGAAAAAGATGGCGATATATGAAAAAGAACATCATCAAAAAAAAAGACTCCCAGGAAAGAAGTGCTTTGTATGAATAGACATGTGTGTGTGTGAAATGTGTGTGTTTGAGTGCCTGAACATGCATGTGCGCATGGAGCTTCCAGATCTGTCCCTTTGAGCCACAAGATGATGATTACCCCCCTCTCTCACACACACACACCTGCTCTGGCTGTCAGGAGTTGGAGATCAAACACACACCTAAACAAAGCCATATGTCACACCTAACAATCACACCGACACGAACATTTACACAAAAAGCAGAGGACATCAAAAGCCTGACTCGTGTGATGCAGGGTAGAGAAATGTGTTCAGATTTGTTCAGAGGTAATGTACGATGGAGGGGAGGTTGTCAGCTACACTGTAATCTTACATTGTTCTCCCTCAATGTTTCCTGGAGCGTCTTGACTTACCGTCAAAATCATGCATTGCATGATTTGTCTCAAAAATGTTCTCAAAACTAAAGGAGAATAGTAAACATGCTCAACAAAAAGGGCTGTGTTTAGTGTCAGAAAAGGTTTACACCACTATAGTGTAAACCTTTTAAGGTTCTCTGAAGCTCAATGCCCAGACTCTTCTAGATAAAACCTCAAAATGCTGTTAAAGAAATGTTAGAGAATGCATTACATTTTGCAATCAGCTGTATTGAAACAACCTATTTAAAGCAACACTGGGTCATTTACTTTGATTTAACTGATTTACCAGTTGATTTCTTTTTATTTAACAAATCAGATGGACTCCCTCAGTCATACTGGCTCTATGTAGCATCACTACCATAACCACAGGCCACTTGAACAAACCTCCTTTCTCTTTTCTGCCTTTCAGGACTGCGTACACGTGAGAGAGTCTTAAATTACACAACTACGTGAGTATATGTGTGGCTCCACAATGTTTCCTGCTGTTCTAACTACCACAGGCTGTCAAGACGTGGTCAGCTAGCTGACCACTGACTAACACAACACTGCAACATAGTGACGCTACGCTACAGGCTATAAAGCAGTGTAGGTGTGTGTGTGTGTGTGTGTGTGTGTGTGTGCGTGTGTCCATGTCTGTGTAGTTGATGTATATTCCTGGTAATTGGTCTCATCAAGCAGAGCTGCCGATGCTGTCAGAGAGAAAGTGAACAGGGTGAGAAAGTGTGAGAGAACAAGACAGCACTGTATCATCAGTTCAAAGACAAGAACGTATGAGATCACACAGTCACACACACACACACACACACACACACACACACACACTCATCATTACTAAAAGATGATCCATTCAAGGCCAATAATCCAATAACTGATGACAAAACCCAGCAGACATGATTTAAAGCCAGAGGATTCAATAACATTCCTGAAGTGCTTCCATTTATTTCAGTATCATTTCGACTTCTTGGACATTTTGTAATTTTTCCTATTCAATGAATACGTGGTTACTGAAAGTGTGCGTGGGTGTGTACATGAGTAGATTTTTGTGCATCTGAGTCCCCATACGTGTCTACAGCCAAGGGCCGAAGATAAATGCTGGTTGTGTTCTTTGTACGTTGTACTTTCCCCATTTTAATTAGGAAAAAGGTAATGCCGTTATAATGCAGCCTCATTAAGATCCCTGGCCTTAGGAGAGTTATATCACAAAGAATTATCTCATCTGCAGCTGCAGCAGCAGCCGTTTAAACTGAACCCAGCAAGGTCAGAGCCGCTCCGCAGCATTAATATAACAGTAAAACTGATCGAAAGAGCAAACTCTCTTTGATGGATTTCTCAGTCGTATAGGAGACATTCAGTAAATGTGTATCACCCAACACAATCAAACACTGACAATAAGAGGGCTGTTTCAGGGGCGTGTTAGGCATATTGGTTCCGGTCACAGTCATATTATACAGTATGAATCATCATCATGAATCATGACACAGTCGGCATTTTCATGTGTCAATATTTGACAGCTGAATGAAAACATGTAAACATGGTGAGATGCAAAACATTGATCTAGACAGGCTGTCTGATCTGCACGCCATGTTGGGTTAGTGTCTTGGGAGAGCTCTGGTGATCATATCTGTTTGTTTGATCTGTCTTACATGAGCCTTTCTGACGGAGAGGTGGGCGGCTTCTACTCTCTGCCCACTCTTTAGCATTCTTGTATGAAAATGTGCGAGGACCCGAAAAAACATAAAGCCTGATTTAAAGGAGAATACCTGTTTATAACTTAGGTCTTCGTGTTTGGCCATCTTTCTCATTCCTGGTAATTTTTGTATTACTGTGGTTGTGCGCACTGTGCATTGAGGGCTTGTTTCCACACGGGTGTGTTTTATGCCTTTGTCTTTGTATTAGAGAGTGTACTGTGAGGCAATTTTGGCAGAGATGCTGCACTCTGTATTGCAGTATCACCCTCAAAAACACCCGAAATGAAACTTTAGGTAATCTGTGTAAACTGCTGGCTTTTTTCTTTTTTTACAACTTGTCCGATTGTCTGACTGCTCATGTTTCGTGCCCCACTGGACTTTCGTTGTAGCGATGTTGCCATGTTCCCATTCTCAGCAATTACTCGAATGAGATATCATAACCGACGGTAATGAAAGCAAAAATTACAAAAATAAAAAACATGCTGAATGATTCTTTAACTGAACAGCCACATGAGAACGACCAAAGTATGAATTCATAAAATATTTATAAATGAGTTTACTTTTACTACAGATTCGGCAAAGGACAAATTCCCTGCAGCACAACAAGGAAACGCAGAACACATACATACATAGAACTTCATTACTGTTTGTTCCAGTAGGCTCCGCCATTAACACAGAAGTGTTCCCTGCTGAACTGCAGCATTTAAATTCTGCCAGCAGTTCAAGGGGACTTAGAAACTCCAACTGGATGTATGAAGATCACAAGCCAAGAAGGATAATGCTGCTTGCATGTACAGGGATAAACACAACAGGGGCTGACCCAGGGTTGAAGAACATGTCTGTCTGTGTGTGTGTGTGTGTGTGTGTGTGTGTGTGTGTGTGAGTTTTTGATTGTGCCAGTGCATGTGTGTGGGTTCAGACATGTTGCAGTGTGTAGTAAGGGGTCCTGACCCTTTTTAAGACAGCTTCTCTAAAAACCAGCTTCAGAAGGATTAGAGCGAGAGAGAAAGGCAGACAGAAATACAGACTGAGCAGACTGAGAATGCTTTCAGCTTTAGCAGACACTAATCCTCTTCTTTCTGTCTCTGATAGATGAGGGCCAGTGGAAAGACGGCCAAGTGAAAGACTGACACACTGACGGTCGGACACACACAGTAAAGATGACTCACAGGCCACACATGCTCTGATTTTATAGTCTGTGTGTGTGCGTGCGTGTGTGTGTGTGTGTGTGTGTGAGTGTTACCCAGCTTGGAGTGTCCAAAGCAGAAGACACAGCCATCTGCTCCGTTAACCACAGACTGAATCACCTCGGCAACCGTTCCCGCACACACCTCCGCCTAGCAACAGGCAGACAGAGAGAGAGGAATGAAGAGAGATGTAGGAAGAGGGTCAGGAAAAGCATAAATACCTGAACGTATAGATACACTTAGGTCCTTTTAAGCGTTGGTGTTGTCTTTTTGCCTTTTCAATTCTTTCCATTTAAGGTCTGTAGACAGAAGGTACAGGTAGCCTACATATTGAATATTACATCTGACATAACTGTCCTCGTGGTAGCCATAAATGGCGTTTACATGTGAGCGGCAGACAGTCGAGAAGTAGATTAAAAAACGAATACTGTAAATGATGGGTTTGTTCATCATTAGTGTCACTAATGCTGCATTCACACTATGTCAGCAGAATGGGAAGAATGAGAAAGTATCCTGTTATTCCGACTTCGGAGCGTTTGTACATTACTCCAAGATAGTTCCCCTTGCTAGCATCTTAGTCACACAAGCTGTAATTATTTTAATAAAACTTTGTTTTTCAGTGTAATGTCATGAAAGGTTTTATATCCAAATCACATCCAAGTCCTTTGTCTTCTAAATTCACAATCTTTTTTCTTACCTGTGACGCATCAGGAGGGAACGCAGCATCAAAGGTGAACATCTTTGGAGGGACCTGATTGGCTCCCGCCCTTTTCTGGGAGGCAGCGCTTGGTGTCTGATTGGCCACGGGGTCCATGATGGTGATTTGTTTCTTCCTGGGATCCACTTTAAGGAAGGAGCTGGACTCAGCTGCATCCGACTGAGACACCGGGCACACACGCACCATTACTTTCACCTGAGGGTAAGACACGGAAAACAGATATTCAGATACTTCAGGGTATAACAGAACAGAATAGGCCAAAGACACCTTCAACTTCACACCTCACAAAAACACAATACAGATACAGATGCAGAAGTTCATGAGAGAATCCTCCTATTAAAAGGATTCACGCAACCCGACACTGTAGCACTGGTTGGTTTTGTCATTTTTCTTCAAAATGAAATGACTTCTGGCCTGATACTTTACAAACCAGAGAAATAAGTCTGTAATCGACAGGCGCAAGACACACATTCATAAATGCAAAGAGTGCTAAAGTAATAAGTGAGTGCTTAAAGTTGTAGCTAGCAAAACTGATTATTTTTTTAACTTTGGTGATGTCTTTGCAGTTCTCAACTCATCTATCAACTCATCTATCAATATCTTTAGTACTGTGGCGCTCTCCTCTGTTGATAAAGCTTTGGTTTATGATGGTTTTCTTTGTCACTTCAGCCATGTTGGCATCACTGCTTAGTCTTACCCACTTACACATTCAGGGCACAGAAAGATTTTGTTTTTCTGATCATTCTGAAGGATTGTTGCTAGAAGGCATGTGAACTCATCTGCACCTTAGCCGCGACAAAAGACTCCCAAAGAGTCACAACATTCAGCTTTTTAGTTCTTTTAAGACTTACATGAATGCTCTCTCTCTATCTCTCTCATCACCTGATTCACCCTCAGTGCTTCTCCTCCCGCCCTCCCTCCCTCCTCCTTTCTCCTCCTTTACCTGTCACTCTTTCGTTATCTCTTTCTCCGTCTTTCCTAAATCCCTTCCTTTTTCTCTCTTCACCCGTCCTCTCTACCTTCAGCTCACTGTCACATATCAAAAGCCTGAAGTGCAGGAATCCTGTTTCAGCTTTCTCTCCTCCTCTCGCTCTTCCTTTCCTCCCACTCCTGTCACAAACTGTTAGCAGCCGCAATTTACCGCCTGACAGCTGCTGTTGTTTTCTTTGATATCAGAGGAAGCAAAACGCTGCGTCATCGAATTGGAGCGAGTTCCAGAACATTTTAACATATAAACAACCTTTTCTCTTTTAGTTAAAGATGTTTTAAAGTTTCAGGTACTTCCTAGCAGTTTATTATTGCTCTCTGTCTCCTCCTCTGGCTCATCTGGATGATTTAGTCTTTGTCTCTCTGATTCTTTTGATCTCTCGCTGCCTATATCACTCTCGGATTCAATCCGTCAGTCTTCCTCTCTCCATGTTTGTCACTAAATCTTTCTTTCTGCTACACGCTTCACGATTATCCAAAAGATTTACCTCAAATTTTCCCTTCTGACAATTGTGAGAGAGGCTTGGTTAAAGCAGATGATTGGTACACAGTGTCAGGTGCAACGAGGGCTTTATGGATTCAGTCTTAACCACACCACCTGCCTCAGAGACTGATTATCAAATATATTTGATATTTACACTGTGCCATTGCATAGAGTCTGAAGCGTGTGAGGATAGCAATGAAGTGAATAGAGTTGTCTTATTCAGATGTTGTGCGTTCTTAGCTGGCTTGCTAACGTTAGCTGCGCAGTCACCTAGCTTTGTGTAGAGTTGGAGGGTGAGTAACTGTGCTTCTCAGATCAGGTCTTCTGGAGAGCTGTGTGCAGTCACCGAGGCTCAGTTAGCTGCTGGATGGTCAGTAAATACCTCAAAATATCATGGCGGCCGGCTTGTTAAACCACAATGTCTCATTTTTCTGTTTTTACACGTGTGTGGGTGTGGAGGATTTGTTTAAAGCCACCTTTGACAGCAGTGAGCTGAGAAACGAAAGTAAAGTAACGAGTAATGTGTAATGTAAGACATTACTTTTGCTGCTGACTAATTAGTAATTATTCAATGAGTAACTTGTAATAAGTAATTGATTACAGTTTTCAACTAACTTTCCCAACACTGCTCCTTTCTGACATTGACAATATCAGTCTCCGTGTTGTCTTGACATGTGCAAAAATTATGTTTTAATCCAGGCGGTTAGCTTTTATTCCATTATCGGTCAAATTTGCCTCGAGTTCTTCAGATGCAATAAAACATTTTTTTTTTGCGTTTTTGCATCTTGAATTTTTCAGTTCCTGAGAACTTCCTGAAATTTTAGTACTTGGACTATTTAGTCAAAAAGGCCCATCATTTGCTAGTGTAGCTACTATTAAATGTTTTTTCTGATTAATTCTCCTCACCTCCAGCTCTTGTTGAGGTGTGCACTAACCACACCTCTTCCCCACCCACATCGTCTTTTTCTCGTACAACTTGAAAGAAGAAAAATATCCTAAAACATATCAGCACTGTTAGAAAACAACCCGTGTCACATTTCATTGCTGTATCGTTTCAAAGGTTGAATCACACACTGGTACTGGAGTGTCAGGTCATTTAAAGTGTCAAGGAAATGTAAATGTGACAGGCAGAGTCAGAGCCGTGAAAGCACACGTGGATCTGCAAAGTAAAAATGGATAAACAAGGATGGAACAAGCTGAGCAACATGAACGATGACCCGACTGTGAAATCAGTGGAAGTTCACGGTAAATTGGCTACAGCTTGAAATGCTGACGGCACAACATACGTAGATTGTTTTGGACAAGACAAGTTTAAGTCATGACAGATGGAAAGAGCTGAATGTCCTATAGAGGGCAAAGCTGACAGGATACAGTACACAGGCTGACAGGCAGAAGATACACGCAATTTCTCATCTTTACATTCGTGATGTTACGAGATGACAGAAACTGCATGACTGCATCATTAGTTTTGGCCTCTGTGAGACTAGACTGTCTCATTTGGGGAGGCATTGCAGGTTCAGTCTGGCCCTCAGTCCTCAAAAGGATACAAATGTATGGACCTTTAAAAGATCCAAACCCTGAATGAGGATGCAGCATCTGTGCGTACACTGCCTCTCCCCAATGCATGGTGGGACAGGCTCTAGACCTCTAGACCGTGAAAAGGATAAGTGTGGTAAATGTGTGTATGTGTGTAAACTCAACCTTACCTCATAGTGTGACAAAAACATTTTAAAAAATCAGTGAAATCAATTTTTTGTTTTATTTTACCGTGTGTTTTCTAAACAGGGTAGGATTTTGTCGACAGGGCTCAGAGGTGCAGGGCAGATGAAAAGACTACTGTGTTTACGTGGCTCCTAAGAGGGAAGGAGAGAGAGGAGGAGAGATCTTTTGTCTGTTTGTGCTTGTTAGCACAGATGAATCATCGTCTGAAGTGTGATTCTACACTGCGCTTCCAGTTAAACACCACCATGGGATTACGAATCGCACGGTAATCCCAAAACACTCCAAACCCCACTGCACTCGGAGATAGAGCATTCACAGAATAAAGGGGAGACTGTCAGTGAGTTCAGCTATTTATTTATTTACTTACAGACCCATTAGCTGTGAACAGGGATGTGATCATGAAAAAAAATAGGTAAACAATGAACACAAGTCAACGACAAAGAACGAAAACTAATGAAAAATGTCTTTGGATGATATAGTGGCTGTCAAACACTGGAAATATACAGCAGTATATTCATGTCTGAGCTTGACTTTATTTCTCAAGTAAATTGGATTATTAATTAATCATCCTCCACCACATTACTGTGCTGCTAGATAATATCAATAACATACGTATAGCAGTTTTCTACAAAAGAGATTTAAAAACCTGCGCCCTCTTTGGTACAAATTATTTGCTATAAATTATTTCATGGCCCTGGAGCAAATAACCAAAGGCAACCAGAATAAGGTCAAGTTATACTGAACGAACTCACCTAGAATGATCAGTGTTTTATAAAAAATAAAAGCATTAAAAGCCTGCTGGTTACTAATATACTGCCATGTAAAAAGAACAAAGGCAAATAACATTCAAGAGCTCTTACTATGTTGCTGTTGCACATCTCTCTCTCTCTCTCTCTCTCTCTCTCTCTCTCTCTATGTATTTGGCACACACACACACACACACACACACACCTAATACAGCACATTAACAGGCTTTCCTCTGGTTGCATCATTAAATGACCATAGGCCATTTAAGAGAGTTGATTCAATAAATTGCATGAGTGAGTGTTTGTTCTAAAGTCTTTCTCAGATGAAGGTAATTGTACCTTTGTGTGTGTAAATGTAAAAGTGTGTCCATAGATGAGGGTGTGAGACAAACTGAGATGCCTCCTGAATACAATAAATATGTAACCTTGGTGACCTGGGAAACCTAGGATATTAAGGCTTAACGTCAGGTCAAGAGTTCCACAGCACTACACAAACACACACACACACACACTCACTCTTTCTCTCTGTCACAAACTCACACTTTCAGTGCTACGTCCTCTCCTGACCCCAATAAAAGAGTCCATCGCATCAGTAGGAGCCTGGGGGGAAGGATTTTACCGTTGCACGCTTTACAAGGCGTAACTCATAAAGTCTTCCCCCCCTGAGAGCCCATTTCCTCCTCATGTCTTGAATGTGAAAGGTAAGAGGGTTGCCTGTGTGTGTGTGTGTGTGTGTGTGTTTAAGGTATAAATGGAGCCATAATGTGATTCCATGTCCGTTTCTCAAAATATTGAGGGTGTATGTGAAATGGCAGGAGTCATACATGGGATCAACTACATACAAACTATCAAAGCTGAGTGTTGGATGACCACCAAACAACATCAGGGAAACTGATGCATCAGCACAATTAAGCCAGCTTTAAAATATGTCTCTTTTTTTTGTTCTGGCTATGAGAATTACGATAGATTTGGTCTCCAGGAACAAAATTTGATTGTGACGCTCAGTCCAGCTCAGTTGTGTAATTGTGTGTCTGTATGCGTAATCAGACACACAAACCCACAATATTCTCGGAGGATCCTTGGCCTAGTTCCACTGATGAATCAATACATGTGGCAAAGTGCTGCAGCCAATATGACATGCAGGCACACATATGCAGGAAGAACACACAGCTAATGGACTCTTTGTTCTTCTAATGAAAAAGAAGGAAGAGAAAGAAAGAGTTAGTGGTGGCTGTTTCAGAAAAGAGCGATGAAGGAAAACAGTGAGAGAGAAATAGGTCACTTATAACTCTCCAGATACTAACACAGCACTCTCGCAGTGATCTCACACTCTCTCTCTTGATCCCTTATCCCTTCATCCCTGTCTTCCTCTCCTCTTTTTCCTCCCACTTCCACAACACCTATACCCTTTCCATTCTTCAGTCTCTCTTTATGTTTGAGCAACATCGTATTTACTCGATAGCACTGTCCACCCACTCTCTTCCCTCTTTTCCCTCCGTTCTCTCTTTGCCTCATCTCGCTCCTCTCCCTGTCTCACTTTCTCTCTCTTCCTCAGAACAAATGACAAGACAAATCACAGCCTCTTCCTATTATCCGTTTTATACTTTCCCCTTTTCTCTCACACTTCACGCTGCAGTGAATACTGATGCAGGGTGGTGAGCTGCTGAAATGAAGACCAAGAAAAAAACAGAGGAATGAGGAAGAGATGCTAGAGAAGTGAGTGTTTCTTTGACTTTTTATTTTTTAACCCAAGTCTCTTTGTGAATATTCAACTTATTATTGCTTTGGAGAACATTTGATATCTGTGTTCTGCTGTAATGTGCGTCTAGGCATGTATGATTACCATGTTTAACATACAAAAGTGTAAGCTGTGCCTGTAAACTACAATACCACTGTGTCTGACACATGCTGATCACGCCTGGAACAGCTTGGGGGTTCATTTCCATGCTAAAGGCTACATGCTATGACAGATGTTGAGGCAAGGAGTCACATGTTTTTTTTTCCTGAGAAACTGACCTGACCCCTAATACACTCTCTTGGATATAGAGCGTCCTGTTCCCTTTTCTTACTGTTCACTTTAGACACCACACTCAGACACAATGAAGTCTTTGAGCCAATTTAAGTGAAGGAATTCAGCTAAACAGCAACAAACAACCCTGAGCTGAGAGAAGATTGTTCAATAGTCCCTCACAGCAGTGCTTCATTACTATTGGCTGGGAAATCAATAAGAGACTGAGATTGAGCTCTAATTGGTTCCCAAAGACTGCAGAAACACATATTCGTGCAAAGACATGTACAGAGAGATAGCTACAAATGCCATATGGGAATAGCAAGTTCAGGCTTTGGATCAATTCTAATTTTACCTAATTTATTCATTCCAGCTCAGCTCACAGTATCCATGTTGGCTGTTCTCAGTCGGATGTACTGCAGAGATCTTACAACTCTGAGGTTTGAATTTGTGTGTAACTTGACAAGGATGAGCCATTGTATTACCTAAAACAACTCTTCTATGCTCCAAGTTTACTATGTACACGCTAACAAAATTAAGTGTTCAACAAAATGTCACTTGCATATTTTGTCTCAAGTGATTAACATTATCGAAGCCTTCACTCAGTGTATAACATTAAAGGATAAGGCTGCTGATATTCTTACGTTATTGTCAGTTCCCATTTAAAAGGCTGATAAAGCTTCTTCCTCTGTTCTATAGGCCTCCATTGTTGTCCTTGATAAATACATAAATATTCACACCAAAAGTGTAGTAAAGTGTAACTCCACCCTCAGATTCAGCTAGAACCCTCTCTCATGATGAACCCAATTTCATAATGTAGATTGGTCCCAACCGGTCGACTCTATCTCAGCATTGACATTTTCAACTCATGAAATGTTGATTTTTATACATTTGGTAAGAAATGTCAATATTAACACCAGCAGTGATGTGTTTCATCACAGTACAGTCATATCATTTAGTTTACAGCTCAAACAACATGTTTAAGTGTGCAGTACCTCTTTAGTATTGTTTTTTTTTTTTTTAAATATTGTGTCCCCTCCACTTCTGAAATCAGTCATTTAATATGGTGAGTGACAGGAGTATTTCTTGCTAAAAATTGATCAGGAGTAAAATTGATTGAAATTACGTGACTCACATCTGTCACCAAATCACCAAATGAATCTCAAGTCACGTCACTTTCATTTATATAGCCCCAAATCGCAAATTAATCTTAAAAGGCTTTACAGTTTGAGCATTGTGAGCAACATACAGCTACGTTTACAGACTCATACACACTGCAAGCAAAACACACACACAAACACAGATAATACAGAAAGAGTGAGGTGTGTGTGTGTGTGTGTGTGTGTGTGTCATGCTCCAGCCCTGCCAATACTGACAGCATTAATATTTCAGCTTCAAGGTGGAACAAAGTGGCTACTGGATTCCCATAACAGACTCACTCATTTAGATACAAGACACACAGACACCCAGATAGGCATGAAGACACACAAATGCCCGTGGAAAATGCACTTGCACATGCTCACTCATGACACAGACGCACACAGCTTGTGGCCTGAGAGGGATCGTGGCTGCTATTAAAAATTGATTAGCTGTCATAGTATCATTTTCCCCCAAGGTCAAGTCGCAATCTGTGAATGTGCATGTGTGTGTGTGTGCAAAATGTTGGCTGCAGAGATGAAAGAGGTGGAAAAAACAAAACTCCCACAGTCCTTCATTGTCATTCAGATATGGAGAAGAGCAGAGAGGGTAGGGATAAAGGGATAGTAAGGCAACAGTTAAGACGTATCCATACAGTAGATGAGAGAGATGAGGCGAAGAGAGCATAAAGCTCCCCATTTTAGCTTTCATAACATTTTTAATTTAATTTTTAATATTATAATATTATATATTAATATATTATTTTTAATAAATATTTCTCATCCCTCTTCAGCTTTGTTAAACTGTATGTAGAGCAGGTAGTTACACAACAGTGGATGAAGTGCAGCAGACAGCTTAAAGAAGAACATGTAAGCCCAGAGGCAATTGTGACACGGCTCATGTATTTGTGATCCAGCCTGGAACAGGACAAAGAGTCTGCAGCCATGCTGACGCAATGGTAAAACCATGTTCAGCATCTTAGTTTAACGTGTTAGATTGCTAACATTTGCTAATTAGCACAAAACACAAAGTACAGCAGAGACTGCCTGGGAGTGTCATTAGTTTATAAACCAAAGTACTGGACAAATTGGGATTTTCCTGATGATGGCTCTAGATTAAAAGTGGTCAAAGAAGGTATTACAATTTAACCTGTGGGGAACACAGATGTCTCTATCAAATGGCAATCCATCCAATAGTTGTTGAGGTATTTCAGTCACACTGACTGACAGACCGACATTGCCATCCATAATGCCATGGCTCTATTGTGGCAAAAAAAAAAAAATGCAATATACCATATTCACCTTTTGGAGATATTTGGTCATGAACCAAAGTATTGGACAAATTTGACCTGATGATGGCGCAAATACTTACTATTTTGGTCATATATTTTCTAGTTAACATATTCTTCCTGTAGAGAGAGAAATGAGCGTTGGTCTATGTCAACTGCTGCTGAATGACACTCGCTGATATCAGGTTGTGAACTTTCATGAAGCCCGTAGCTGATAAAACCCATTTTGGACCCAATCATAGAAGATGCATAGAACACAATCAGAAATTAAGATGTCTTTCTTAATTACAGATGAAGATCGCTGAAATACTCAGTATTTCTCACAGCTTCAGAAATGTGTCTTTTACAGTCTCTACTGTATTTCTGTGTGACTCTGCAGTTGGTTTTCTAAGTGATAATACATACACGGCTTAGTTTCCTTGACTGATACACATCTCCCCCTGCAGTCAGGGGTCTGAATGGAAGGCTCCCAGCTGGCTGATTTGATTAAAGTGAGACGGAGCTTACCAACAACATGTAGAGAAGCACCGTGTATAGAAATAACTGAGATACAGACGCCAGTCAGAAAGATCCACTGAGGGATTCTATTTAATTTGACATCCCTAGATGGAACGAGGCTGAACTCTCTCCCTCCCACTTTCTCTCTATGTACACACACACACACACACACACACACAGCAGTACATCTGACCTGTGCAGGTTGATTTCCCCTGGCTTTAGTTGTGATGTCTCAATCTGTTTTCTGCCATATTAACATCGAGGAGAACACTAACCCCCCATCACACTAGCAGACAAGCCCATGTATTCTGCAGGCTGTAATGTATCGTACACACTTCCACCAGGGGCTTTGCCGCTTCCTTGACATCTTTCATTGTACACTATAATCCTATGAATTTGTGAGCATGCAAGCCTGTGTGCATGCATGTGTGTGTCAGTGTGAATGTGTGCAAATGCCATTTCAGCAGGGGGTCGACCCCCACTGCAGGTGACATTTTTACTAGAGAAATGTCACCACAGCCCTTTTCCTCCCATATGTTTGCGCCAGTGTGCGTGTGTGTGTGTGTGTGTGTGTGTGTGTGTGTAGAGGGTGTGAGTGTGAGTGTGTTTGATTAGGTCTTGGCAAGCTTCAATTGATTTCACAGGAGAGGCTAGAGGCTTGTTGTGTTCCAAATACTAGGATATCTTCCTGCCTTGGTACCATGTCCTCTCCTCCTCTTATTCCCCATTTCTTTCCAAACCACAACAATGAGCGCTTGTCAGCAAACATGTCGGTAAAAATTAGCATTCAGAATTCGAGAATTTACAGCCAGGAGAAGGTTAGCTTAGCTTAGCATAAAGACTGGAATCAGGAGGAAACAGCTAGACTGGCTCTGTCCAAAGGTAACAAAACCTAAAAGTTCACTTACTTAACGTGTTATATCGTTTGTTTAATCTGCACAAAAACTGAAGTGTAAAAACAACTTGTGATTTAATGGGGGTTATGTTCCAGACTATTACTATTATTATTATTGGCTGTTTTCCCCCTTTTTTCTTTACTCTAAGCTAAGCTAAGGTAACAGTCTCCTGGCTGTAGCTTCATACAGATGGACAGATATGAGAGTGGTATCAATATTCTCATCTAACAAAAAAGCTAATAAGTGTAAATAAATTTCCCAAAAGGTAAACCTATTCCTTTAACAATTAAATAAAGACGTGTAATAAATAACTACAATTTCTTTAAACTGACTTGCTTTTTTTTTCTCCATTCGTCAGTTGATTCAGGATGGGCAGGTTGCCAGCAGGGCAACAGGAAGACAAAGTCGCTACGTACCTAAAACGACTGGACACCTTAATCAAGGGTCCACCATAACAGAGATCAGACTGCAATGATTGTTGTGAGGAGTCCACATGAGTGTGATAAGGGGTTTGTCTGACAGTTGTAATTAAAGAGTAGCAGCAGCAGGAATTTGTAGACAGCATGGCGGGCCAGACAAGCTAATCACTTCTTTCACAAGATCACAGAAGATCACAGTGGAACGAAACAGAAGCCAGAATGATATAATGAGACAGAACATAGACTGTATATGTGGTTTTTGTGTAGGGGTGTATAATGTTAGTATTATTTGGCTGTTGTGTGTATGTGTGTGTGTGTGTGAGTGTGTGTGTGTGAGTGTGTGCGCTTGTAAGTATGTGAGTGTGAATCAGTCTCCCTGACAACTGAGGGGACATCTGTCACCTCCATATGGAGAGAAACGGATATAGAGGCTCAAAAACGGGAGAAAGCGGGAAAAAAAAACACAGCACATAAAATCATATGTAACATAATCAGTTGCACAAAAATAAAAATAAAATATGAAACACCTAAACTAAATATGATTGAGAGATTTCTAGACTTTGAATATAAATGCTGCTAATTTTACAGTACATTTTGTTCACAATAGCAGGAATACAGGTTTCTTCCTACATGGGTATAGTCACATTTCTCTACTTCATGACTGTTTTATCTTTGCACCTTTAACAACTGATTTTACTGTAAAATTTAGAAAGAACTTATTTAGATATTTGTTATTATCTGAAATGTGCTTAGTTTAATAGCAGACAGGGGAGAGTGACAGAAAAGATGGGAAACAGGTATCAAAGGTCATGAGTCAGACCTGAACAACAATATTGTGAGTGTGTGGAATTTAGATCAAAAGCAAATAACTTAATGGGGATTAATGGGGATTCATTTTATTGAGTATTTTCTCTGTTTTTCTAACTAAATGTTTTTTTTAGCGTCATTCTGGATCAATTTCACTAAGTAACATTACTATATCTCATTACAAATTCACTTGAATTGACATGCGTCAGTGGGTTTGTCCTCTCATCTGGTATTTAATATAAATGTCACACACATTTTCACACATACTTAAAATGACATAGCGCCCCAGTAGCCGAATGGTTACAGAGCATGCTACATAACAGCAGCTTCCCTGGTTGATTCCAGCCTTTGTTGCATGTCATGCCCATCTCTCACCTCGTTTCTGTCTGCATCTTCACTACCGACTGTCCAATAAAGGTGAAAAAGAAAAAAAATTCCATAGTGACTCAATAAAACTAATATTTTAATACATGCATGCAAGTACACACAGACAAGAGCTCACAGACACAATATGCACACATGTGATCACATCATCACACCTGTACATGTACACAAAAACACAACAGGACACATGTGGGGTCCCTTTCTCTCTCTGTGTAATGGACACTGCTGTTTGATGTCTGTTTGATTTTGTTCTCCATACTCATTCATCTTCCATCAGTGAGGACACACACACACACTCACACGCACACACAGAGTCAGTGAGCCTCTCACTCAAACTGTGGAGGAGGGGGCACTAAAAAGTCATTACATGGACGATCAATATTGCACACACTTGAGAAGCATGAAACCCCCCCACATCCACAACACACACACACACACACACGGTTTCACCAACCGTTGGCAACGGTGACAGATGACTTTTGTCAGCCTGAGATGTGTTACCGTGGTAACCATTAGGCTGCATTCCGGCATGGTACAGCAGGCACACACATACACACACACACACACACACACACGCACACATGCCAGTACATACATTCAGATGAACTGGCCACAGTCATGATAAACTAGTACAGATCAATAATTTAGAACATTCCAGTGCATAAAACCAAATCAAATGTATTTGATTGACAGTAAATGCTGTCACTGAAACCCGTGCTGCATACAGATATTTCAAATAAAATTAATAATCAAAATCAACACGTTTTTGTTTGCATACGCCACAAAATGGATCTGTATCATAATAAGGCAACTTAAAATAAAAAGCTCAGTACACTAATGGCAACAAACTAAAACTTACACCAATAAAACCAACAAATGAACAAACAGTAGCTTTGGCATCAACTGAACAGACGGATTACCACAGAGACTGGATTTGGCGATGTTTTCTTTTAAAGAAATAAAACGCTTGACTTCTCGTGGAGGTGCTATGACACAGTTACTGTATGTCTTCAGGCACATGCCAAAATCAAGCCAAGGAAGGAGTCACATATATAATAACAAACTTTATAACATACCAAATGTGTCTGGGACGTTTGCTGAACTAAATTTAATGAATCGCCAGCGATCTGTCTGACTAACTTCTAGCCAGTGGAAAAACAGCAACAATTGGGGCACTTCACTGAGACACATCGAAGTAACTTGTCAGGCATCATAACCAGGCATCCAACATCAATGGCAACAGCTAGTCTCAAACATTAAACACACAACTGTCAGTCAACACGTGACTTTGACAGTGATATGAAAGAAACTAAATTATAATAGCCTACCAAATATAGAGACAGAAGTTAATAAATATCCAAAATAACAGGCTTTGATTCTTATTTGCATGAATTAAAAATAAATACTAACTATATGTTTTACAGTAGACTTTGTGGATTTCCTTTCAACACTAGATCCAAATAAAATACTTCTTTCCTTTACCTTTCCAAGCCCAGGGGTATCTTTGATTTTGTTGGCTGCACGGAGAAGGCAGGGTGGAGCCGGGGGAGGCGCAATCAACAGGGCGGAGCTAAAATTGGTGGGGAACAGAGGGGGGTCGCATGACGGTGATGCTGATGTCAGTGGGGCAGTGACTGCGGTGGTCTTCTGCTTCTTCTTCTTGGACGCTAAGTTCAACTTTTGTGCAGCTCTGAGAGAGGAAAGAAGAGAGACAGAGGAAAGGAGGGAGACAGTCCATCAATCAAATTAATATGTTAAAACTATATACTATATACTATACTGAGGAAGGACAGGAAGGATGGTGACACGTGCATGCACACATGCTTCTATAATTACACCCTTATAGTTTGCCACATTACAACCATGGCAAATATGCTAATTGAAGAATAGAACTCGATTACACACCCATCAACTCACAGATACACACACACACACACACACACACACAAACTGCTGTTTACATATGTAGCAACATCTGGATGGGGAGTGGTTCATTTGCTTTCTTGCTGCTCAATTCCCTGCGGCATTAAGCTCAAAAGGAGCCACCAAAAATGATATTTATATATATACTCCATCTTTTCTGCACTCAGATTCTCCTCACTCGTTCTCTCCTTTTAACTTTTCTAAATCTCACTTCTTCCTCCTTCTGTTCTCCTCGCTCTCTCATTTCTTACTTCAACACAGCAGGTTCTTCCTGTCTGCCTCTCTCAGCACAACGATACCTCACATCATTTTTAGAGTTAACTTTTTCACCTCCTTTTTCTAACTATTAGAAAAAGGATCTTTCTTCCCCAACAAGAAATACCACACATCCATATAACATACTGACTTTCTGCTTTAACCTACATGAAAGGAATTTATAGTAAAGATGACACAGTTATTACCAAGCAATAGAGGTGGAAAGTGGTACTTGTATTTACTTTTTTTATTTCCATTTAATGCTGCTTTATACTACTAAATATTATACCACTACATTTATCTAACAGTTGTAGTTACTTTTAAGATTTAACATTCAAAAAAACATATACATTTATAAAATACAATACATTATTTAAGATTAAACTAGTTGCTCCCAATGTTTAAGGTTTGTGCTGCGTTACAAAACAGCAGTGTCTAGTTGGGGGCATTTGTCACATTTCAGTTACACAAAAGAGACATTTCCCCTCCAAACTTTAGATTTATTTTAAATTATTGTTGGAGGCCAGAAGAAACAAAACTCTTCAATATTTCACAAAAAAAGCAAAGTCCAAAAAATGTATTTTGTTTATCGGTACTTTTTCTTTTTCTTCTTTCCTCTCCCACTAATCATCTCCCGACCCCTCAGATTTATCTTGTGACCTTTTGGAGGGGCCCGAGCCGTAGGTTGGGAACCACTGGACTATACTATCTGACTGTATATAAAACAGTTAAAACTAGCTCCACCTCAGGCAGCTACAACAGTAAAACTGCTTGTGCTTTGATGCATCAGTATTAACAAGTACTTTTACTTTTGATACTTTTAGTCCATTTTACTTTTTTTAGTCCATTACACGTCTGTACTTTTACTTAAGTATGATTTTAAATGCATGATTTTTATTTGTAATGGTGGTATTTTTATGGTACTGGTACTTTTATTTAAGTAAAAGATCTGAGCACTTCTTCCACCACTGCCAAGCACTATCATTTCTCCCACTCTGTCTTTGTCTTTGACATGACTGTCGTGGTTAAATTTAAGTGTTTACCTGCATGATTTTAGCCCGGCCACATGAAAGTTTTCTAGCTTATTATGTGCTTAATTGTTATGTTATAATTGATCACCATTTATGACCATCAATCTCCCTGTCAAAAAAAAAAAAAGAGATATTTATACTTGGCAACAGAGCCTGTGCACAAAAGCCAAGTATACGCGGATCTTGGGGGAAACCCAGGGACAGTAAATCTGCAGGCAGTCACTTTCACTTAAAGTGATTTATTGTCATTAGTAAAAATATTCGTATGTGTCAATGTAATTCCTTCTCTGGGATTTATGAAGCCACAATTCAAACAAGCAGTTTCCCTGACACACTGAGTTACACACAGCAGCAGTATTAACGATATGATAAAAATAAAAGACGTCTAAAAGTGCTCTGGCAGGGATTCCTGCTCTGTTCTGCTTTAATCTATCCTCACATATATTTCTATGATTTTAAAGAGAGAGAGAGAAGACCTTGCGACCTGACACACTCTCTGTCAAAGAGCCATATTCTCACACCATTGGCTTTCAATTAACTGCAGCAGGTTACAGAAATGAGAGTGAGGGACAATGCAAGAGGAGGGAGGGGGAGAAGAGAGATGTGGATTCAGTGACCCATAGGACGACGAAGCGTTTCACCATTTGACTAGCTCTCCCCGGAGATTTGTGTGTGAATCTGTGTGTGTAGGTGTGTGCTTTACACTGCGAATGTGTGTGTGTGTGTGCATATACTATATGAAACAAAGCTCCACAAGACAACCACTAATGGGTTTTTCACTGTGTGCAAGCTAAGCTTATAATGCAGCAAATGCCATCAAAAGCAGTTACAGGTTTTCTTATTATATCACTTGACGCATCACTCGAGCATGCAGATACACGGTTTCAGGCACAGGGATTTACCGTATCCTAAAAATAACAATGGTATTAGTCAAAACAGTGGATTCATTAGGAGGCACAAGAAGATCTTGTTTAAGAAAAATATGTTTGAATTAAAACCTACCATTTGATTTCTATGTAACAATGGAAACAACAGGCTGCGACTGCTGCAGTGCCGATGCTTGTAGGATGAGACATGACTATGATGGATTCATGCACAGTTACTCTGCTGCTGGAGATTCCCACTTGCTCCCTGAACAAAACATGTACTAGATTCTTTTTATAATACATCCTTCAAATTCATCAGCCACATCAATTTCATAAAGCATGCTGTGCATCTATTCACGTGTGTGTGTACAATCACCCTCTTATTGTGTTCTCTCACACTGACTGGTTTATTCTACGGCACAATTCAAGCATGGAAGACACACACACACACACACACAGGCCACCTAATTGGTAGCATTTAATGACAAGTGGCCTGGGATTTGGCCAAGTGGATCTATTCCAATCTAACCCCAAAGTGAAGGGCACTTGTTTTCCATCCATCTACTCCATCTCTCTATCCATCAGCTCGTCCTCTGTCACCCCCATCCTTTTATTTGCCCCCCCTTCCTCCATTATCTTCATTCATTCCTCCACTCTTCTCCATCCTTCACTTCCCTCCTATTCTTTCAGTTTTAAATCCCTCTCACTCTACAACCATCCCTTCATCCTTCCCTCTATTTTATCCCTCTCTCCCTCATTATTTTTATCCTTTCATCCTTTGCCTTCTTCTCTGCCCTCGATATACCCACCCATCCATCCCACCATCCATTCAGCCTTCCTTACATGTATTGATCCCTTCATCCATCCTTGCCTTGCTTCCCCTCTGTCCCTTCATGTGTCTCTCTCTTGTTAAAAAGCAGTATAGCAATAGTCCATCTACTGACATGCTGTTGCTTTGTTTTCCTCTTCCTTTCACACAACTACAAACACTTGACACGAGCATACAAAGACTCACTTGAAACGCACATACAGCTGATTTATGACTGGTGTCTCTGGACTGTGTTGTTGGCTCAGTAGCTAATTACGTTCTATTTAACAGACCGTCAGTGGAGGGAGATATAGGCGGAGACAGAGAGTGATGGTGTGTTTGTGTGTGTGTGTGTGTGTGTGTGTGTGTGTGTGTGTGTGTCGTAGGGGGTCAGTAAGACCGGCATGGACAGATGACTGGCTTTACTGACTCTATCTATCTATCGACATGTACATATACCCCCCAATTTACACACTTCCTGCTTCCTATTAAGACACCATTGTACACGCTATACTGCAATAGCTAACACAAACCTGAACAATGAAATATTAATACATCGCTGTGTTCAACATGGAGTTAAGATCATGTGGCCACATGATACTTCTGGCTTGTGTGTATTCTTACATACATGTTGGTCTGTGCTATTGTAGATAACTGAGCTGGTCACTAATCTGAAACATGTGAAAAACTATTTCTAATAAAATATACATTCGCATTACAATTCCAAAAATTAATGTGTCTGAGCTATCAGTGTTTTTACTAAGAGTTAAAAATATTGAATGGGTAGAATAGTTAAATTCAATTCAATGTTATTTATATAGCACCAAATCATAACAGAAGTTATCTCAGGGCTGAGGGCTGGTTATATTCACTCTCTCTTGCTGCCCTCACAGTAACTCTAAAAACAGCAAGACTACTTGAAAAGGAAATGGGCTTCTTCTTCTCTGTCAAAATGAAAGCCAGCCGCTTTCCATTACTGTTAAATGTAATATGAACAAAAAAAAAAACAACAAATGTGATCCTGATGTGATCAGGCAGTTGATATGGTAATTTGTTTACCAAATTTCCACCTATTTAAATCATCAATCACCCATTATGATTGGTGCCTAATTGGTGTCCAATTATCATTTGATGGAATACTTCTTCTCAAAGAAAAGAAAGGCAGCAAGAGATAAACAGAGACAGAAACAGCATTCCCCCGTCTCACAGCCAGCCTCCATCCAAAATAACAACGCCTTCCCAATTCACCGATTCACTTGGGACCTATTCATTTACTCTGCTACCTCCAGCCACAAACACACACACACACACACACACATACGCAGCCAAATCCCCAAAGATCCAATCCTCGGAGCATGCAGTAAAAAATTCCTTCACTGATAGAAACTCCCTTCCCCCAGTGAGGGGGAGCATCCACACACACACACACAAACACACACACACACCACATGTACAGCATGTCTCTATCCTCTAGCCCAGCGTCCCCAGAGGGCCACTGCAGCACAGGGAAGATGGAGCGCTACTGTGTAGTGTGACATATTCACAGACAGATTGGTACTAATGAAAGATATTACTCTCACGCACATTAGCAGAGGTAAAGAAGAGGTCAGTGTGGAGATGGAGAAATTGTTGGAAAAGGAGAGGAGAGGAGAGGTATAGCAGAACAATAGCGAAGGAGGAAAGGAGTGGAAGAAAGTAGAGAGCAAAAGAGAAAGCAATTAAATGTAAACAGAGGAGAGGAGAATGAAGGAAAGACCTGAAGGCGAGAGACGGGATAGAAAGAGGAGGATGCGGAGGAAGAAAGGGATCCAGTGAGTGGGGATGTGGTGGACACAGGGATTTGTGTTGTGTGCAGACAGTTAGAGTCAAAAATAAAAGGTGACAGAGTGTACATTGTTTTTTTTGCCAATTAAACCGAAATCCTATTACATACACATACACGCACACAAATGACAGGAAAATGCAGCAAAACTACATATCACAGCATTGAGGATCTGCAGTTATTATACAGCCTAAAACAGGAGAGAAAGACTGACAGCTACACACACACACACGCACACACGTCCACACACATATCCACAGACAGTGACACCTGCACCGTTAAACAAACCATGTTCTTTCACTTAGAAGGTTAATGCTCATAAATCGTCCTAAAGACAGCTGGCTGTATGTTTGGAATGTCAACCAGATGTGTGTGTGTGTGTGTTTGTGTGTGTGTGTTTGTGTGTGTGTGTTTGTGTAAAATGGCCTTGTTACCTGACAGTTCAAGGGAGTCATAGAAAGAAAGCTAAAGAAAGAGTGCGTGCACATGTGTTTGTGTGCACTCCCATACAATTTACGAGTTGCGCCTGGTCACTGGTGCTCTGAAAGACAGACAGCACTATGCCTGCTACACTGAAGCACGTCACTCATATATCAAACACAGACAAACACGCATTGCATTATCGGCAGATTTTGAGGCCGCACACACAAGCTCAAAAACCAGGAATGTGCACAACAGAAGAGAAGATGTGATGGAGAAGAGAAGAGAAGAGCATGTGTGAAAGTGAGGAGGAAAACCATCGGTATCATTTAAAATGTGATTTAAAGGAGCTCATTAGATACGACGTCTCAGCAATACTTCAGACACTGTGACACACTCATAGTCTTGTGTTACCCATGAATAATTTACTCATTCATTTTGAGCTTGCCATGTTTATTCATCAATAATTTACCCAGATTACCCGTGTCTTATTTATGTTGTGTCGCTCTGCATTTCTCTAGATTTGATTACGCAGCTCATCGACGACTGGTGACTGGATAGTTGATTTATAAATAAACACACCAGAAGATAAGTAAGTATGCTTAGGCTCAATATATAATAGTATTTCATTTTTCCACCACCATCATATTACAACATCTTACAATGTAGTTGTTTGAATGCCCATTCTTTCATTCTTTCTGCTCTATTAGACAACTGGGGATACATCAGCATAATAGGATGTCGGGACTCAAACTCAGGATGAACCAAACCCAAGGATTGATGTTGCACAAATGAGCCAGTAAGATGCATCTCACGTCCTTGTTTTTACTGAAATTACCATGCTCAACATTCTCTCTAACACTCATTTTTCTAGTCTCTTTAATGCCGCTGAATCCTAAAAATTGAATCCTTGTGGGGTTAAAAGAAATACAGTACCACAGTGTTCATATGAGTATTGTATGATTCAATGGCTTCCTGTGGCTCTCTACAAGCAGATAGAAACCTCTCAGTCTTGTTTTGTCCATTAAGTCACATTGTCTATAGCTCTCAGGTGACATTTTAGTCAAATTCAAATACAAAAGAGAATTAAAAAAAAATGTTTTAGAGTTTTAGTTTAAAAACACTGTCCAAATCCCAAATGACAACACAACCGATTTATATTAGAAAGTTTTCCAAATAAAAGAGCAGCATGCTGGCGCTGTGTGGAGAGATCAGATCAAACAGGAAGTCAGGTGATCTCCCTGACATGCATCCACAGGGTGACTCCAGATGTGCTGAATCTGGCGCTCTGATCTGAATGCATCTTACCTGGCAAAGAAGGACGCAGCAGCAGAGGTGGTGGCGGTCGGTGCCGTCGTGGTCACAGCCGGAGTGTGAGAGGGAGAATTTGTGTGTGATGTTGAATTTGTGTGTGAAGGAGAGTGTGTGTTGTAGCGGTTGAGGGCAGCTTCAGTCAAACCCTCTCTGGAGGCCTCAGAAACCATCTGGGAGATCTGATGAGAGACAGAGAGATTCAAAATGTTTACCTCTGAGGTCACAATAAGTGACATGTTTTCTGTGTGTGTCTTTTGTTGAGTAAAGAAAGAAAGAAACAGTCAACCTCTATCACTCTCACCCCTCCACTTCTTTCTCCCTACCACCCAGACAGATGTGATAAGAGCTTTCTTCCTGATGACTTTGATCATACATACTGTATCCATGTCCTTCATGACACACACACACACACACACACACACACACACACACACACAGTATATCTCTGCCCTTGTCTTGTGAGATGGTCAGATGAGAGACCGGAGTCTGGTTTCCCACACCCATTTGGTTTCCTGTTAAAGAATAATTCATGTCCCTTCATCTGTGTATTCTGGTGGATTTTTGGCTTCAGAAATACTGAAATTTCAACAACTTCCAAAATATCTTTCAAAAGACCTGCAACACTGTCAAATACTCCCCTTTATTATTTGATATCTATATTTCTTATTTGAAATAAGTACAACATGGCATAGTTCACTTATATCAGGGTAAGAGATGTTTTTGTTCATGTTCAAGTGTGTGTGTGTGTGTGTGTGTGTGTGTGTGTGTGTGTGTGTGTGTGTGCTTTCCTTGGCGGACAGACAGCAGATAAGCTCTCTAGTGATCACAGTGAACCAGCAGCAAAATGTTGTCTGGGTCCCAGATAGACAGAAACAAACAAACAAACACATCCTCCTTCCTCAGTTTCTCTCCTTTAACTTCACGCCTTCTCCTTCTCTGTCATCCCTCTCTCCACTTGTTTTTATTATTGCTTAACCTATTCTATTTAATTCGCTCTGCCCCTTTGCTCTGCCATCTTAAGCTATTCACATTTGTCCTTTATTATTGGATCATCCTTCATGGCATTTGTCCTTTATTAGATAGTATGTAGGGAAGAAGGACAGTGAGGACGAAGAGAGACCTCTGAACTTATAACACTGTAAATAAATGAAATTTGCTGGCTTGTGTGAGTTACTTTTTCATCACATTTATAGTATATAATATGTATCTAACAATTTTATCTTTATATGCAAGTAGCTATCTAGCTAGCTTTTTTAAAATTATTTTTTGGCATTTAAACTTTATAACACAGCTGATAATGTAGATATAGACAGGAAATGAGAAAGAAAGAGGTGTATGACAAAGGTCCCTGGGTGGAGTTGAATGTTGCGATAATATGGTATGGACTTATATATCTACATGTGTCTATGTATCTAGGAATCTGGGAGAGTGACCAAATTCCTAAATTCATATGCACTTAACTGTTTCTTGTCCCAAATATCTTCATCTCTCTGTCTTGTCAATATGAATCAAGTGAAAGATTTAAAGTTTTGTTGCTTATGTATGTGTGTGGTCTTTGTCAGGTGTATAGTACTGTATGTCTGCCTGTGTGTGGGTAGTGTTTGGAGTTGTCATATGACGCTTGAGTCACACACAAACACACAAAGAGGCAATAATATGACACATTCAACTGCTTTGTATGAGAGTGTGTGTGCATTGATGTGTATGTATAGGCATGTGTGTTGCGTGCATGTGTGTGTAGGCGACCCATTTGTGAAATAGATATGGATTATTGATTATAGTTCTTTATGTGCTGCCAGCAGCCGGACAGCAGAGCACCTAAATCATTACAGCACGCTCCAATAAAGGAACAATATAGCATGTGTGAGAGTAAATCTGCAAGCATGTATGTCTATTGTGAGCATGTCTGTGTGTGTCCTTGTGTGAGCACTTCTCTGCACCTGTGTGTACGTGTGTGTAAATCAGCTCCACTGTGCGTATATTTACTGCTGAGGGCTCCTAGGGGTCCCAGCACGCAGCCCACTGCCTTGATAAATTACCTATTGTAAATGAGATGCCTCTATAGTTTATGTACCATTCTCCCTGTGCATTTACATGCATTTCAAATGCTCAGACTTAGCTTGCTGCCCCTGCATTATTAAAGGAGTCGTGAACGTATGGAATAAAGGTTCAGTGAGCTACATGAAATACCTGTGCATTTGCACTGGTTACTCATTTATCCTGATAAATGGGAAGAGGAAAACTACTTGCACAGTGTGGGAGAAATGTCCCCACAGAGGGTTATTATGTGAGCAGAAAACCGGAGTAAAGGTGGATGAATAATATGCAGCGGTCAGTGAAGGTGCAGCAGGGCTGGACAGACTATAGACTTTATGTTCTGCTGAGCTGCCCCGCCCGTTGTCGCCATAAAAGTGCAATAACCATATCCTCACTCATTCATCCTATCACGAGATTCCAAAAGGTTTGTGTTGCTGCTCTGTATCTGAAACAGCAGTGTGCTGATGGGTAATTAAGCTTCATGCATCTCATTAAACCAGCAATAGAAAGAGAGCTGTCAAATTAGTTCTGCATCTGAACTACTGCACACAGAAAATAGATGTTAGCATGATAATTCCTATTTGAAACAACATTCCTGCATGGTCAGCTGGGTAATGCATATACATGCATGGCATTTTGGGTAATGTAGTCATTGAAAGAAGTTGCGTTTTTGTTTGTTCTTATGTTCTTACACTTGTCCCATTCAGATTTTCCCACAGGAAAAGGCTGTGTTGCTGTCTCTACATTTTACCATAAATTAGATTAAACTACACTGGATGAAACTTTAATGATCCCTAGGGGGATATTAGGTCATCGCAGCAGGAGAGAAAGGGATGTAGCTAATAACAGGACAAAGAGAGTACTGAGGATAATACAACCGCCAAATGTGTTGAAAATAATGCAGCAAATCGATAAAAACACAACATCTGACCATGTTTTCATACAACACCTGCTCCTGAGATTGTACCTGCCAACGAGGGACTTTGATGAATGTGATATCAGATTTTCCCAGAAAGACGGGATTTAAAAAAAACAAAAACACTTACACACTTTATCACACTTCTCTACACTACAGCACTTATCCACACCCCTCTTTCTCTGCTCTTAGAAAAAAGGTAAACGCTGGCTCATTCGTCTTCATTACAACACAAACGCCATTTCCCAGGCATTAACCTTCCTCATCTGTCTCTCTTACATTTATTTTATTTTTCCATCCTTTGCCAACCACATGCTGCAGGCAACCAACACAGAATTTGTACCTGAAATTTTAGGTTTGTATGAGGAGGATGAAAAGAGAAATGGTGGGCATGTGTGTCCATGTATGTGTGTGGTCCTGCCTGCTTTTATCAGGGGGGATAGACACAATCTGTAAAACAATCTAAATGCTTACTGCAGCAGAGTGGAGGAAGAGAGAGAGGGCCTGCCCTTTCAGGATGAAAGTGGGGGAGAAAACTGGGGGAGAGGCACACAAAGAAAAGAAGTAAGTGAGCGAATGGAACGGTGTTTATTTATTCTACATTAGAGATAGAATTACAGAAACAGAGAGAGCATATGTGAGACAGTGAGGGAAGGAAAAGAAAGTGAGTAAGTACAGAGGATACAGAAAACAGTCATGAAAAGTAGACATCACACACAAGGAAATGAAACGTTGGGAGAGTGGAGGCAAGGAGATGAAGAAATGAAAGAGTGGGAGTAAATTATATACATATATATATAGAGAGAGAGCAAAGGTGAGGCAGAGTAGGGTGGGATTTAATATCTGATGCTCCATATCAACATACAGTATATACAGTATGGCATCAAGACTACATAATGTATGTAATAAGGGTGGGGCAAGCGCTGCTCTTTCACTTTCTTCATCCAGATTTATCCTGCTGGTCCAGGGATCGAACTGGCGACCTTCTGGTCACAAGCATCTCTAACCTTTAAGCCACCACTGCTGCCCTAATTAATCCTTAAGGATATCCAGCTAAATCTGACAGTGTTTGACAGTGGAGATGTAGCTTTTATTTTGTACAAAATATGACACAATCATATTGTATACCTGTATGTGTGTGTGTGTGTGTGTGTGTGCTGTATCTCACATGCTGTTTCTCTCTGCAAGATATGCAATAACAAACATACACACACTCAGGCGCAACAAACAGAAATATGGTAAATTAGGAAAGCTAATCTGACCGTTGTTGAAATCAGTACACACACACACACAGAGAGAGAGAGAGAGAGAGAGAGAGAGAGAGAGACCATATAAACCTGTTTTCAATTAGCTGCTTGAAGGACAGAGTGAGGGCAAACAGACAATGTTAGATCGTGCCAGAGAAAGAGAGAGAGAGTGAGAGAGAGAGACCTATCCCCTCTGTCATCACCGCCACTAAAAAAAGACCAAAAAAGTAAATAAGCAGTTAATATTGACTTGATTTTTCGTGATTTACAGTTTCTGCCAGTTCAAAGATACAGTAATGGCAACTGCTGTCTGATATGATCACACATTAGTTTTGAAGCTTGGACCTTTAGTTTGTGCTCACCATCAGCCTCTTGGTCAGTTACTAGACTCAGTGAATCAACATGTGTCAACCAACTGGATCCTAAATTAGAACTCTTCTTATAAAATACAGACTGACTTACCAGGTTTTTCCATATCCACTGCTGTGCCATCAACATCTATAGTTAACATAGCTAACATAACATTACTGCTGTTACCACTCCTATTGCCAGTTATTGGTTGCTGTTGGGCATCATGTTTGTATTTGTTTTTTTGACTTTTTATTGTACACCGTAGCACTGAAGAAATGCATTTTGGTTCCCCTGTATACTTACTGTATTGTATATGGAGAGAATGACAATAATGGTGGCTTTGGCAACATTGTTCTTGAAACTTTCATGCCCATAAAGCCCTTGAATTGAATTGAATTGAACTGAATTAAATAGATATGTGTGTGACAGCCAGCTTAAGTGGGTGTCAAATGGGGCAAGCTTAGGGTGAGGGTGGAGTTTTGCCTAATCAAAAAAAAATCTGCAGTTAATCAAGAATTTAACAAGAAATTATTTGAAATCCATTTGAAAATGTTTGTGGCCTTCATCGGCTCACTGATCCCCCAGTAAGCTACCTGGATTCACACTCAGCCTGTTATAATCAGTCTTCCTTGTTCTGACTGAATCAGTGTTTTCCATTTGTCCTAGACCTCTTGTGGGACCAAAAAGAAAAGTCCTAATAAATATAAAATGTGGGGGTTGTCACCTCTTACATTGCTGACCCAGCAAGATTTTAATGTCAGCTACACTGGCAGACAGTGCTCGCTGCCGCTCTCTGTCTACCTCTGCGTCCTCCCTTCTTTTTCTTCTTTGTCTCATGTTGTGCTACCTCTGATGGTGACTTTAATGGTCATTTAAATCATTAAAAAAACATTAAATCAAACAAAACCCTACCAGTGTTGCTGTTGGTCGTGTTTCTGAAGAGTAAGACCACATTTCCCATAAAGCCCCCTGATTCTTGGTGCAGAGTTTCAACTTAAACACTACTCACTTTCCCCAGCAGTCGTTACACGTGTTTGTTTTCTCTTTCACTTTGCTGAAGAGCGTGAACATGTTGGAAGAGATTTCTCATTTGTCTTGTGTTCGATCATCTGACATTGTAAGACCTTCTGAAAGCTCCACTGATGCCCGAACAACAATGTCTCTTTTGTGCTGTACAGCAGTAAAGCAGATCTCCAACAAAATCCAATTCTTTGGCAAAAAAAGAAATGCAGTGTAGAGGTTGCTAGCAAAATGTGTCCATATACACTGATGTGTCAGAATGAATGTGGTCCTAAGAAATTGATGTTAAAATGCCAAATGTAGCCCCTATAATAAAACGCCTCATATTCTAAGCCCCTCACTCTTAGCTTCTCTTCATCCTCTCTGTCTACATCTCTCTATCTTTCACTGTAATTTCTCTTCATTTTCTCGTTTCTACTTCCATTCCCATTTTTTTGATCGTCTCTCTGCTCAGCTCCTCCCCCTTCTCTTCCTCTCTCAGGGGTGAGTCTAAACTAGGGTGATTTATTATTGTGCTCTGTTTCTCCTTTCCTGCTGAAACACCATTACTGTCAAAGTCACAGCACAAACACTCAGACTCACTAGCATTTTACACCTCACAACAACGATACCAGCGCAAATACAGAACACAGAAATACAGAACATAAAGACACACTTCACACACACACACACACACACACACACACACACACACACACACACACCTGCAAGCATGCACTCAGCATTTGTACACTATGAAACTCAACAACATGCACACATGCAAACAACTCATGCTTTATTATCTAATAAATTGAAATTCAGCAAAAGAGAAATGCTTTGAAAAAAATCAGATTTGAACACTTTCACTGCAATTTAGACAAAGATAATGAAACAATTCCAGAGACTGTACAAAGTAATTTCCACCTACGACTCCATATCTCTGTATCTGATTCAAGTCATGGGCTGCATAAAAATATAAAGAGAGACGGGGGAAATGGGGGTGAATATGAAGCAGAGAAAGTGTGAGAAAGACAGGAGAAATAATAGGGGAGAAGGAAAGAAAGAGGCATAAGCAATAAGGAGAGAGAGAGAGAGAGAGAGAGTGTGTGTGTGAGAGAGAGAGTGAATGAGAGTGAAAGAGTGAAGGGGTACTGGGGGTGTGTGGCATAGACTCCCCAGAGTCCTAATTATCACTGTATGAATTATTACATCTGTAGAACACATTCATACACACATGTTAACACACACACACACACACACACACACACACACACACACACACATACACACACACACACACACACACACACACACCTCTGGATCTCCCCTGCAGTCTCAGCTCTCCTGCCTCCCTCCATACACCTCTAGACCACACGTCACCTGAGGCCTTTTCTCCCTCCTACCGTCTTCCTCTCCTGTCTACTCACGCTCCCTCTCTTCCTGTCTCCTCCTAAAACCTCTTCTATTATCTCCATTTTCAGTTTGAGTCACTTTTACAGATTGTGTCACGTTAACAAAATACTTTTTGTCCTGCCTCGATCCAGTTGAAGAAGATATTTTGCTTCCCTCTTGATAAGAGATGGTCGTCAAATCCAAGAATTCAAAGTCAGTTTGTGTCCTCATGAGGAGCTTTTTTTGGGGGGAAAAGATAGATAGATGCAATATGGCCTGGTCTGACTTTGTACAAGCTGAGGAGAAGTGAAGGAAGGAAGGAGTGGGAGAAAGTAGAGAACAAAAGAGAAATAAAGAAAGCAATTAAACGAAAACAAAGAGGAGAGGAGCCTGTGTGTTCATGTTGAACACATTATCTCAGAAGTCAGGTATTGTCAGTGGCTGATAGCTACCAAGGTCACTCTACAGTAGCGAGGTACAGACTACAAGCTGAAAAATTAAAATGTTGCACTTCCTGTCCTGTCTGTCAAAATCATATCAAGAGAGATATTTTCGTGGTAATATTTGCAATGTCCTGGTAGGAGAAGTAGCTCTACAGAATTTTATGTGTGACTGCAAGGCACACACACACACAGACACACACATACACAAACACCTCTACAGGTAGCTTACCTGGTACGGATAGAGTGTAACTCCTCCATTAGTTCGGTTCAGGTGCTGATGGGCCTGCAGAGCTGCTGCACTCAGTACTGCTCCACTCCCGTTATTACTGCTGTTACCACTATTATTGCCAGGGCTGTTTACTGCCGTCACTGGTTGCTGTTGGGCACCAGCTTTTCCTGAACTGGGGGACCCATTCCTTCTGTCCACCCCACCTCCAAGCCCCAGGGAGCTGGGCTTGGACCCCAGTCTGTGGCCTTGAGGTTGTGGGTTTGTGGGAGCACAGCTGGATGTTTGCCCCACCGAGGGACTCCCATGGCTGGGGTTGGATGGTCCGTGGCTCGGGCTGGGCGTTGGGGTCTGGCTGGGGCTTGGGGAAGGTGACTGGGAGGATCGGTGAGGAGGATGTGAAACGGCAGCGGCTGCTGAGGAGGAGGAGGAGGAAGGAAGAAAAGGAGGCGGCCACTCCCGTGATCCAGGACCACCTGGTGCTCCGCATGCTCCCACTGGACCTGGAGGTCCTTGAGATCCATATCGTCCAATCAGGGACGTAGGGGAGGAGGTGGGAGACAAATCCCACTGGTCGAGAGTGAGGACCATGCGCACGGCTTCCTGTTTGAGCTGAGTGAGGTGAGTGGCGCAGACATCACAGCGACTGTCACGTTCGTTCCACGCCCGCCGAGAACTGTTGGGCACCTGAAGCTTATCATGAAGGAGGAGAGAGAAGGAGGGATCCTGGAAGGAGAGAGAGAGAAAGCTGGGATTTAGACTGGTGTCTGGAGGAATGCGTGAGAGCAAAATGAAAGAACAGCATGTTTTGAGCTGCACTGGAGAATGTAACTGAAGAAAACCTGGAGGAGAGGAGAAGAAATGATAGGCATGTTGAACAAATCATGACTGTGAATATTTATAGAAAATCCAAGAAACAGTGCCCTGTTGCCTGGAGGAAGATGTGTAGAGGGACACACACGCCAAGAGAAGGACGTGCAAAAGCAAGCACACACACACACACACACACACACACACATACACACACACACACACACACACACACACACACACACACACACACACACACACACACACACACTATATCCTTAGGGTCTAAAGGGTAAAAGTGTCACAGAAGCTGGCAGCAAGGAGAGTCCTCTAATACAGAAATGAAAATAACTGACCTTCTACTCTCTCTCTTTTTCTCCCTTTTTTCTTTCTTAGCATGCCTTTTGCTACACTGCAGCCTGACATTGTGTGTGTTGAGTGCATGTTGTGACTTTGCACCTTTGAATCATCTGTAAAGCATCTTGGTGCAATAAATACTGATCATATAAGAGATACAACAGCAGCCATTTTTTTTCTTCACACAAGAGGTTAATTGCTTGATTATCAATTTCTAGCTATGAGAAATCACTACATTTATTTCCCATAAAAAGACAATAAAAATTCTTTGATGAAGAGGGAACAGCCCAGTGATGGTGACATGAACTATTTCTTGTTCATTCATGTCTCAGAGAGGAATTCAAAATATTAAAAATAAATCAATGCACCATATGAATTACTCTTTCAAAGCAGCAACAACACACTGATGTACTTTATACAAAACACAGCTGTCTTTAGTACTTTGTATACCTTTTTAAATTTCTCATACAGGCTTCTGTGGGAGATTGTTCCAGTACTGTACTGTAATCTACTCACATTTCAATGAACAAAAATCAAAAGGCTTCAGAAAAAAAAGAATTACAGCTTTTTTGTTTTGCCATTTTTTTTGCCAAAGAAACGTTGAATTACAGTACAGTAATCAATACAATATGTTATTGTAAAGTCACGGAAACAAAAATAAACAAAAAATAGTATTGTGCATAAGGGATTGCAAGGGATGGGCGATCACTTCATCCACATCACAAGCGGTGTCATCCCTGGCTAGACAATTCCCAATGATTGCAAGAGATTTCATTCTTGAACTAAGTGTCTAATGTGAAAAACAGTGTGTTGCAGAGTTGCAAACAAAGTGCAAAGCAGAAAATGTGTTTGTACTTTTGGTGCCTTTGTTTAAGGCATGGTTACAAAAGTTAAAGGTTTTGCTGCTTTTGTCTAAGCATTCACTTTCAGTGTGTAAGCAATCGGCAAAATCTTTAAATGGCATCCTAGATGTAATCATTATATGTAATGACATCTAAGCTAATGTCAACTGAATCAGCACTCAACAAGTAAACATTCCCTGGCATTCTGAGCATTGTCACAGTCACATGCTGTTCATCTTCTCATGTTTTTGAGCCCATTGTTCTATTCTTCTGTAGCTGAATTGGTAAAGCGTGACACTGAGTGCTAATGGTCTACTTGCAGGAACACAAAAGACAAAAGGGCAATTTTGTGAAAAAAACAACAACAACAATAAAACACCACATTGGTTTCAGGCTCTGTTTTAATCATGCAAGTGCAACGAAAAGTGCAAAGCGTCTTTGGTGCACAGACTGTGTGCGTGTCTCCAAGCGCACCTGCTGTTTTGGTTCATGTATGTGCAGCAGTGCGAAGTACAAAAGGAGTGGATGAAGTGGAATATAGATCAGAGGGTATGGTGATTCATAAATACGCTCTCAGCCAGTCACATCACTGGTCTCATAGCTCTGCTGAGCCAATCACAGATGAATTTTAAACCATCTTCCAGACTCCCTGGGCCTGGATCTTTTGGTTCTTCGAAGCTGGTTTAAAATTCATCTGGAACTGTTGTCATAGCAACAAGTCCTTAAGCCCAAACCTGCAAAGGTGCAGTTTATTGACAGTTAGCTGGATCATGACTAAAATGCTTTAAGGTGAATCCTGTACATGAACTCATTTCAAATACAAATGTCTCTCTTTCTTAGTTTTATAATGAAAGAGTGTCGATATAATTATGATTTTAGAAGCGAACATACAGGTTATTGTAAAATCTCTATGATCTGTTGGTGTAATTATAACAACTACATTTTCATAATAATATCCAACATAATGAATTAACAAATCAATCCTCAAACTGCTTTCAAAAAAACAAATTAGCTGGATGAGAATACAGAGGATTATTTTAACCTGATTACAGCATGTTAGCTTGAATTAGTCAGTAGTACATTTGAAGAATGGGGCCCTTGTGTCATTTGCACATGATTTATTCAAGATAAACACAGTGGACGGCTGTGTGTAATGTCACTGAGCTCTGGCGCGACACTTCTCACATCAGGCTGTAAATCAACATATCTGTCCTGCTGCCTTCAGGTGGCTGCAGGGATTTAATGAACTGCAGCAGAAGGTTTTCATACAGTACAGAGCAGCTGTGGACAACAGATACTATCAGAATCACTCATTTTAATTTATAGATAAATGCAGACCACTTTACTGGCGTTCCTGCTTTACAAACACATGATGATGCCAATTTAAACACATCTACTGGGTGGAGAGTGATTCATTAAAACGGTTTATTTACATTTTAAGCATTAGTCCATTATTGCGGCGCATTTGGTCCAAGTATTTAGTTTACTCTTGTTGATAAAATCACCAAAGTGGCAGGTGCACCTCTCCTCCCACCTGTGCACCGTGCGCTCTGCGCTTGGCACCAAAATACAACACCGCCAGGCAAAACAAATTTCATGGTCAGGAAAATACCAAACAGACAGAGCGCTGGTTGCACTGGTCGTTGCACCGCCACAAAAATAGGGCCCCTTATGTGCAAAGGCCAACTGGCCAAAGTAACAGACTACAGAGGCTGCCCAAAGATGTCACGGTGTTTTGTTAAAAAGTGTCAACCTTTCGATTTCTGGTGCATTGCTTTTGTTCACAAACATTTTGTGGTCAACTCTATCAAGTCTCAGTATTCTGAGGTTGCTAAAGAATATGTTTACCTGTGTAACCCATCAAACAGCTTCTGTTGCACTTTCACCACGTTCACAGATGTGTTCCCCTTCTGGGATGGACTCTAAACACAGCAGTCAATATGAAGCTGCAGTGAGTATACACATATGTGAATGTGGAAGAACATTTGACTGTTTTTTTTCTCAGGCAAATTCACCTTTTCTGGCGAGTATAGACTGTCAGGCTTTCAGCATTCAAGATACGAGAATGTATTTGAGGTAAAAGCATGACATGAAACCACAAATTCAATCTTCTCTGTCATTTTGGATAAAATATCTAATCAGAAAAACTGAATCATTAAAAAATACTAAATGTATTGTTCTTTCCCTCTTTTCTGTCCTTATGTTGGTCCATTGTATGTTTTTTTCTCTCTTCACCCCTCAGAAGTCTCTCTGTTTGTCTGGTGAATTTGTGAGTATGCGTGTGTGTGAGCAATCATAGTGTGCTTTCTTGTGTGCAGAAATCCGGATATTTGTCCAATTTGTTTGCGCAGTTATCTGTGCCTGTGTGCATGAATGAATGTGCGTGTGCAGGTATGTGCTATGTGTGTGTGTGTGTGTGTGTGTGTGTGTGTGTGTGCGTGTGCATGTGTTTTTCCAGACTAATTGGAGCCACTCACACAGAGCAAAGCCACTCTAAATCTCCTGCCACGACTCTCTGCTCTAAATATCAAAGTTAACAAGCAAAACACACGCACACACCCTCCGATACAGATCTGTATCTAAACCTCATTTGACCCCACTGAAAATATTTTTTCAAATTTTTTTCCTCAAAGCATTAAGCACTTTATCTGACAGAAGGGCATTAAATAGAAATTGTTTTTCCCCATAAACGTCTGGCCTTACTCGAGGTCCTTGAGACTGATGGTGGGATTAAAATGAGTGTGACGTTGTGAGCTAATTGTCAGCTTAGGTGTAGGTGTAGTGTCAGTGTATTATCAGCGAGTGTGT
The DNA here is from genome assembly GCA_008360985.2 of Macquaria ambigua. Classification (NCBI taxonomy): domain Eukaryota; kingdom Metazoa; phylum Chordata; class Actinopteri; order Centrarchiformes; family Percichthyidae; genus Macquaria; species Macquaria ambigua. The sequence goes on from VMKM01000204.1 coordinate 89,136, forward strand.
GTCTGCTTAGGAGCCCTGTACTTCAACAAAACATCCGTGGTAGGTGGTGGCAACTCACTTGATAACTGTAATTACCTTCCTGCTTTCAACCAGCCCACCTCCTATGCGAAGCCAGGTTTCTGTGTAGGCTCTCGCCCTTTTCTGCACAAGTGACAGTTACAGCAAAATGAGTGTAAAAACCATCACATGCTATTTTACCTTGGGTTAGACAGTAAAGACCTTATCTGAACATGTACGGCCTCCACAAGACTGAAATGTCTTACTTTTCTGTTATTTTATGTTATTCTGCGCACATTCATCGAAATCTTTTCTCTGAAACTGCTTTCTCTTGAATGACTGCTATTACCTTCTACATCTCAAAAACAGAGCCATTACATTCACTATCTTCTCCAAAAAACAGGGTAAATTGTTAGCTTAGTAAATATGCCACGTTTGCAGCTGCATTTTCCATCTGTTTGATTTAACAACACGAACAGTTTAACCACTAACGTATGATGTAGAGTCAGAATAGTAGGAGCATAAAAACAATCACTAATTCCACATGTTGATCCATACTAGTAGAAACTGCAAAAACACAGTTGTTCAACACGCTGGGACTTTTATCTGAATATCTCAGTACATCATGCCAGGGAAGAGGCTGTGCATGTACAGTATTAATCAAAGTGATGGGAAGGCACTCTTTGTTTAATGAAGCTTAATCAATACGTGAGTTATGGAGATGCAGCATTTGTATGTGTGTTTGTGCGTGCGTCAAATCAATAGGCATGTGATGGATACAGGTTATCTCTCAGCAGATTTAGACAATCCGACATTAAGATAGAGAGACAGATGATTGACAGAGAAGACAGAAAAACAGAGGGACCTG
>VMKM01000204.1:92500-255000 GCA_008360985.2 Macquaria ambigua
ATGTAAGTCTTTAAAGGATTTTACAGTATCAGATTTACAATAGGATTATTAGTATTATTACACCATTTAAAAAAATTGTGGTTAGATAAGAATGTCTCATTGTGAACCTTTATATTTCCAGCTCTTCTCCGTCTTCTTTCATCGCATCTAACTGTCTCTTCCAGGCATCTCTTCACCTCTGAGTTCATCAGTATTCTGTGAGTGACTCAATCAGTCTCAGCAGTGCAGATAGTCTAAGTGTGTGTGTGATTCATTTCCTCCTGCAAGGGCAGACAAACACAGCCTCAGCTCTACTGTGCAAGGATGGAGTGACTGACAGAAAGAGAGAAAGAGAAGAAGAGAGACGGAGACGGCGTCCAAGCTAACTGAACAGTGACCTCAGCGACTCTTAGTGTGCCGACAATCAGTCTGCGTAGCAATGACTGTGTGTGTGTGTGTGTGTGTGTGTGTGTGTGTGCATGTAGACTGGACACTGAAGGATGCTATTACTGAGATTTGATAAGAAAAGACAGCTTGGCCATGTTTGTCCCTTACTATTTTAGTGTGTGTGCATACATGCATGTGTGTGACCTTACTGGAGGTAACGGGTTCAGGAAAATGGGCTGTCAAACACAACGAGACACATCCCTTTCATATTTTGACAGTGAAATATGTGATTGTAGCCCACCTCCATGATCATCTCCCTATTTTTCAAACCTTTGTCAGTCCTTGTTTTCTCTTGAACTATATTTAGCTCCAGTTCAAGGCATGACACTCAAAAATGAGGAAAAAGAAGAAGATGGCAGATCAGAAAGAAAAGAAAGAATGTGACAGAAAATGGCCTAATTCTTCAATAAAAAGGAGAGGAGAGGAGGATCATGTTCTTAGTCGGTTATAGCCAGAATGACGCTGGTTTATTGGCGAGTGTGTGTGTGTGTGTGTGTGTGTGTGTGTGTGTGTGTGTGTGTGTGTAATCAGTTCCAGATGAGTGAGCAAGGAAGGTAAACCTTTCCTCCTCCCCCTATACTCATTTACCTCCTCTCATCTCTCTCCTCACTCATTTCCCCACTACTTGCTCCTGTATACACTCTGTAATACACACACACACACACACACACACACATGCATTTCTCAGCAGGTCTGGGATCAGTGAATTCATGCAGAAGAGATGCAGACGGTCTTTTGCACCTGCTCTGACAGGACACACACACACACACACACACACACACAGTAGAAGGCAGGAGTGTGACAGTATGATAAAGGAATGATGAAGAATGAAAAATGAAAACCAGCAGAAAGACACTGCAGAAAATACTATAAATTGTGTGTGTGTGTATCCATCAAGTGTGTTGGTGGCCCATGAGCACGCACATCAGTGTCATGATGGAGAATGATTTGAGAAGTGTGTGTGTGTGTGTGGGGGGGGGGGTCTGGTGTCTGTGCAGAAGCAAGGTCAATAATGCAAAGGTTATAAATGACACACACACACACACACACACACACACACAGGACAAATGTTACACTGACAGAGGTCAAGCACAGGTGTCTCACTATCTCTCCAAAGCACACTCTGTCTGTCTACAGTCTCCCTCTTTTGGTGTTTGTTTCTCACTCTCAGGGCATATTAGATGCTTATAATGCACCTAACATGTCCCGCTTATACATTCAGGTATGTAACATTCACGGCCAAATGTAATTCTGTCAGCTCGAGACAAAAATACACATCTGGAGACAAGTAGTTCAAATTCCACCAGTGACAAAAGCTACACACACAGGCTTTCATCTGACAACCTGCCCATAACACTTTTGACTCTTTGAACTTTTAACATCTAGTGCAGCCGACAACAAAAGTGAAGCAGCACCTTGTTTATAAGTGAAGTAGACATTATTAAGTTTATAGAGCTTTAAAATCTGCCACTCAAACTTCCATCAGCAGAGGACATATTAAGCTGCCATCAACCCATCATTCACCTCACCACCAGTCAAGTGATGTCCAGCAGACTGGCACTACTGGGGATAAGGCACAGTCCAGTTTAACCAAAAAAAAATCCCTTGAACACAAGTGTGTTCCATAAATGCAACACACTGGAAAATCGATTGTACACGCACACACCTGCCTGATGCAGCATAGCCAGATCTAAGGATGAGTACACTACTTATTTGTACACTTAATAAGTAAACACTGAATGAAGTCAGTGTGTGTATGGGTGTAAAAGCTAGCTAAGAGGCAGATTAGTGTTTCTGTAGCACACAGCAGAAATAACCCAAAGCAGAAACAGAGTCTAGACATTAAAGAAACCAACTCCTGCCTCCCCAGAATTTTCTCTTTGTATCTCCTCAGTGACAAATAACTTGAGGAACCCAGTAGGTTTCCCTTCTCTCTCTTTTTTTTCTCTCTCTGTCTCTCGCTCATTTATTACCTACACAACACCACCACCACCACCACCACCCCTCTCCCTCTCTGAAGCATGTCTCCTTTAATCACCTTTTTAATTGGTCATTCCTTCATATGATCCAATAATGGGTGTAGGAGTTAGATTGGTTAGGACACAGTGGTAACACACACGTACACACGTCTGCACACATGCACGCTTGCATAAAGTCGCTTATAAAACCAGGCTCAGATGAGCAGACACACACTTATGTGTGCACATATGTACACACACACACACCCTTGTGATGTTGACACGCTATATTAATAACAAAGAAAAAACGCATTAGAATGTTTGTGTTGCCATAGCAATGCAGAAATTAATTAGCACCCACAACTAACTAGCTATGGGGGATGTAAATTACCTGCTGCATTCTGTCTCACTGGAGACTTAAAGTGTGTTTGTGTGTACATATTTGTATGTGCATGTTTGTGCAGCATGTGTGCACTGTGTTGATGCTGTGTGTGTTGGTGAGGCCTCATACTATCAGCAATAATACAGGAGTCAGATGTGATCATAGATATAAAACAGTTTTATATATCTATGGATGAGATAACATCCAAGAGATGTTTTGGTGCCCACAATTTTCAATTTCAGTCAGACTGGTATGACAGGTAATCATGCAGTATGTTATATTGCAAGAGCTTCCATAAACCACTGTAGTAAATCATCAATCAATCAAATAGAAAATGCACAAAAAACTTTGACAAACAGTAAAAAATATGTATATATATAATCAAATTGATCATGCAACAGGAAACATATGTCTGTGCATTTCTAGTTTTTATTGAGTAAAAATTGTTTATGTGTGAAGACACAGATACAACCATGTGCTTCCACACCATCACTTGTGCTTGAATTAATAGGACTGTCTTCACCACTTGCCGAGGGTAGTCCTTACTCTCAGTTGCAGTGAGTGCAGGACAGCAGGGTTGGTCCACTCAGAGGGTGAGACAGTGGCTTCACATGCTTTGATGTGCTGGTCTTCATAGATGTTAGTACTCTTTGAAATGTTACTTCTTTGAATGGCTGTGGGCAAGTGACTCTCATGAAACGGTCAGTGTGAAGGTCTTTAAAAGAGGCCTTCAGAGAGTCTTTGAAGCACTTCCTCAGACCGCGTTGGTGACGTACTTCGGTCTGCAGCCCGCCAGAGGCTACATTCATGCAGCCACTGTTTGGGATTGACAACTATAATTAATTGACTGTCTGAACGTTGCCATGGATTATGTTGGGTTAAGTGCTCATCAGGCATTCTGCTCCACAAAGTTGTGTTTTCCTCACTGCACACACACATGCACATTTACAAAAATAGCATTGCTTGATCAGTGTGTATGTGTGTAGTGGGATGTTAAACCCAATCAAAGAGGGTACAAAATACTGGAAACAGATGCTACGGACAGATTAGATCAACTGCACAAGGTCTCTCTCTCTCTGTCATGCTCTCATGCAAACGTAGCAGTGTTTGTGTGTATTTGTGCATTCTTCATGCATATTTAAGAGTGTGTGTCTGCCGAGCTGTCTGTGTGTATACTGTATATGCACTATGTGTGGCGGATACGGCCTTCCCATTAACAGCCTGAGCTACGAATCTTGTCCCAGCTTGTACAGTGTTAAATCTACAGACGAGCCCCCTGCTACAATGTAGATACGATAGCTGGCTGGAAGAGAGCCTGGTTTTATTAGCTGGCCATCTACAACAGTGCCCAGCTGTAAATGAAATAGTTGTTTAAATTACTGCCTGTTTTTTATGTGGAAGTTGCTTGCCAGTGCCTGTTTTTAAATTATCTGGCTATCCATGGTGGTGCCCGACTGTAAATGAACTGCATATAAACTTGGCTGCCTGTTTTTAAATTAGTGCACCATCTGCATCAGAGCTGCACTGTAAATGAAGCATTTACTACCAAAGCTATATGTGAAAATAATCTACTTTAGTGCGTTAGCTAGCTGCCCATTAGCTAGTTGTCTGGCGCCTGAACACAGACTTGGCTTCATTGCTAGTTTATTTAAGTGAGAAAGTAGTAATGGGGTATTTGCAGGAGGTACAGGCAGCTCAGGGGGGTAATCCCATAATCACAGTAAAAATACTGTTCATTTGTTGCCATTCTCTCTATTGTGTTTCCTACAACTGTCAACAGAATAAATAGAATAGCTACAGAGCAAAGTTACTTTACTAACTTTACTAACTACTGTGCTACACAGAGACAGCATCACTAAAGTTAAACACACTCTTACGCAGTACGGCAATCACTGATATACAGGGCATTTCAATCCAGGAAGTACAGTACACATGTTTCAGGAAACACACAGACACAACACCTGCTGCCTATACTTCCAAGTCTTTCATCTGATCTGTGTCTATCCTTTCCAGAAGTGGTGTTCAACCACATCTTGACCTATTTGTACATGAAGTAAAGTATGATTAATTGGGTTTCCCTCTCACAACTGTTTATCCCCCTTTTTTGTCCTCCACCTACTTCTTATGTATCTTTCCTCAAGCCCTCCATTTTATTCTTTCTCTTCTATATTCCTCACCCTCCCTCTCTCTCAGTCTCCCTCTCTTTTCTCTTCCCTCTATCCTTTCCTCTCCCCACTCTCTGCTCCCCTCTTTCTCTCTTTGACAGTGATAAATTGCCTGTTGGGTTGGGTAATCCATCTTGCCGTATCCCACACCTGAACACACACTCTCTCACTCCTCCCCTGGTCCCCTCTTTTCCTCCTCTTTTTCGCATCCATTCGTTCTTCCCTCCAGTATCCTTCCATCCCAAGGTTAGTGAGGCTCACAGGGGAGGAACTGAAGGTAAAGCTCTGCCTGACAACTCCTGCTTACACATGTGTGCACACACACTAGGAAACAGGTGAACAGTGTGTGCACAGATACAGGATGTGTAGGCTACCCCTTACACACACACACACACACAAAAGCACAAACTCAAATATACAAACTCAGTCAGGGTTTTTTCTGGCTCAGAATTAGGAAAAAAGGTGGTATGTCAACCATGAGCTACTACAGAATTTGATTCCAGGTCGTGTGTGCATCTGCCAGTGCTGCTTATAGGAAGCATCAGGCTATGACTTAAACATTTTTATCAATCTACAATTGAAAAGGACACGTAGGCTACCATATAACCACAACTTCCCCGGTTTCATTCCTGCCCGGGACCCTCTCTCTTTTGTCCAATATTTTGTTGTCAATGAAAACTATCTCATAAAAAGCAAAAATGCCAAATAGATAATTGATGACAAGACAAGAGTCTACAGCCATGCTATAGTGGCTCTGTGGGGCTGTAATTAGACATGGCGGTACTCCAAGCTAAATGCTAATATTGCTCACAATGATAGTGCTAACATGCTGGTGTTAAGCAGATATGATGTTTACCATGTTCACCATTGTAGTTTAGCGTGTTTGCATGCTAACATTTGATTATTAGTACTAAACACAATATTACAAGGAGGCATTTTGATCTGTTTCACAGCATGCAAATTAAAATGTTTGCTGAAATAGCAGGAAAATAGGAGGGCCTCTAAAATCTGCATTCACATTCAAACTAATAGACAATAAAATAAACGACTAGGCTATTCATGTGAGAGGTTTTGATATAAAACAATAACAGTACTGAAAAACTGATATTTAAATAAACAAACAGTGTAATGCAGTACACTCCATGTTTGACCAGGACTTCAAACCAATTTGTCAGGTGGTTCCCCCAGGCCTGTACAAAGAGGTTTTATGTGTTTTAACATAAACCTTAAACCTCCTCAGGGTGTGCTTGAATCATCCTGCGAGCCTCTAAAACCACTTCTTTAAACACTTTTTTAACAGTCCTATATCCATGAAAGTCAACTGAGCGTGCTTGCTCTTTTCCAGGCTTCATAATCACACAGTAGCACTCATTCATACATGGGAGCTCCGTAAAGCAACCACAGTGCTCCACTGTTGGCCACTGAGCTCCACGAAGGGAGCAGCTGAGGTTGAAGAGACTTGCTCAAGAGCACAGTTGTTATTGAGAAAGGGGAGATTTATTCATCCAAGTTTCACATGGATTCAAAATGAATCGTCTGGCCACAAGCTTGCTTTACCAACTGCAAGAGTGCTGCAGCTCCAGAAGATATGTCCAGTCAGATATTGCTTATACTTATGTCATATATCAGATATTCAATAGGAGATACAGTAAGAGAGAATAAAGCATAATAAAGGAGCAGGAGCACCCTGCTTTAGTATGACTCCCTCTCTGACACTGTATGTAGCCTGGTGTACAGTCAATAGCACATAACAGTAAACAACAACAACCATTTCAAACCCTCTAAATCGAGCCCCGCAGGCTCCATCTGCTCAAGGTAATTGGAAAGTTTAACGGCTAGAGGCTATTCTCTGTGTCTGATTGAAGCACAGACTGGGGACAAACAGCCAATTTAATTCTCTCTCTATCTCTCTCTCTCTGTCTCTCTCTCTCTCCCACACACACACACACACTGTCTCTTTCCATCTATGCCTTGCTACATTTGTGTAGCCTATATGAATTATTGCCTCTCCTTTTCTTTAAACCTCTACTTTGACCAGTTTCTTTCTTTTCTTCCTCTCTCTCTCTCTCTCTCTCTCTCTCTCTCTCTCTTTCATCTTCCTCTTACTCCATCTTGTTGATAAGCTGGAGAGAGGGATGATGTGAGGATAGAGGGGGATGCTGCTGGGCTGAGATGGATGATAAGCATTAGGAGAAAGTGGATGATATTTATGTCTATTATGTCTACTAAAGATTTGTTTGTTATGAATCAGTTTACTTTGCTCAGACACTATAATACAAACTGTACAAACACACAGTGTTGCAGAACCATACAGCATGTGGTGCATCACTTTCATCACAGACTGCAGAAATAGATAGACTTTAAGGTGAAGGTTTTTGAAAACATTTCTAATATTGGAGCCCCATAAAAGAATAAAAGCCTTTATTTTAATACTATAGTAATTGATCCACAACTACTGCAGTGAAGTCTGCCATGGAGCCGGACTGGAAACTGCAGCTTAAATGTCAACCTTGTTCTCGTTTCACCTCCTGCCCTTTACAATGCTCTGACACAATAGACTCACAGTGCTGCTTAAAATACACACACACACACACACACACACACACACACAGGGAGTTGTCTACTCATCCTATCTTTGGCATTAGCCAGCCTCTTAACCTATATAGTTAAGCTAGGAATGTACGCACACGCACACACACACACACACACACACACACACACACACACGCAGCGAGTGCAGTGTATTTAGAACAGGAATGCCATTACAGTACTTGTAAAACATGATCGAATGACTGGCAGAGCCCTGCCTCTAATTTTGACCCTAAAAGGTAGGTCTGTTGCCACAGTAAGCACTCACTCACTCACTCACTCACTCACACACACACACACACACACACACACACACACACAGGGTGTACAAGGCCACTGCACCTTTTTAAAGGAAACAATGTCATCTCTTCCCACACACTCACCTTTTTCGTCTATTTCTTTCTGTTCTCCTCTCTACATCCCTCTCATTTTCTCTGTTCTCCATATCTCTCTTTTCAGCTTCCAATACAGTAGTTATATGAGGTATACAGTATTTACAATACCAACAACAGCTGTGCTCTAAAATTAGATCCACTATTTAAAAAAAACTTTAAACCTTGTTTACAAAATCACATTGTTCCTTGGAACATGATAAAAGAAATATGGATCGGGCAACATTAATCCAGCAATACAGCATTTTGGAATTAAATGTGTAAAACTTTGGGAATCTCTTGCAAATTTTCAAATGCTGTTTAAAATAGGAACTTAAGCTAAGGACCGTGAGGCCATCTTTAGTCTTTTTGTCATGATATTTGTCAGACCCTGCAACACCTTAATTGGCTGTGAAGGCACAACAGCGGTTGTTCACAGTATCAGACATTCGTGAGCTCATACTCTGTTAATAAACCTGCAAGCCAACACAAGCACTACACTGCAACAAGGCTGCAGGAGGCTGTATATAAATACGTGTGTGCTTGACAGAAAACAAATTGATCCCTCCCCATCGAGACGCAGCTTCAAGCTTCTCTAGTTTCGTCTGTATTGAGCAGACGTATCATGATGACTTCATCCCTTCTTTTAAATTCATCCCACGCTGCTGCACATCCAAACATCAACATCAAGACTAAATACACGAACAAACCTCACAACAACACCTGACTTAATGCAGCAGGTCGACTGTTAAAGCAGCTGTTTACTGGACTAATAAAGGTGGCAGAAAGTGTGTTTTTAATAAAGGTGAAGTCAGACCTATAGGTACTCAGTGTTGCTACTTTCATTAAAGTTATTTAATACAATCCATTGTATTACAGTATTAACTGTTTGTCATTACAATTTTTGTACTTAAAGTCCTGACCCTAAAATAAAATGCAAGTGCCTTTACTTTGAAAGTTGAAAACTTAGTTTCCACAAAGATAAAATAAAGTACACACACACATATACACATACACGTCATCCCCGTCACTCACACCTCAGCCTGTCATGAGATTTTCCTAGTGTGAGATGCTGAAGATAGATGTGTTATATCTGACTATGTGATAGCCTGTGACGGTGCGCGCGTGTGTGCGAGGTGTGTTTGCGTGAGTGCATGTGCGTGCTTCTGTGTGATATATCAGCTTATGACAGCAGGTTGGCTAATGTTAAAAGTGTGGTTAGCAGGTCTTCGATTAAACCGTTCAGCGAGCGAGACTTCACAGAGAGTCACAGAGTGCTGGAGCTGGCATTTGCGGCTACTGGAACGCTGGGACATTTCTGTTTTCATCTTGGCTCTGGATGATGGAACCAAAAAACTTTTAAAAGGAAAACACACAGGAAAGAAAAACAGTGTCTGAACAGGCACAGCACATTTTGCACAACAGACAGACAGATAGATAGATGGATGGATACACAGAGATAAAAGACAGGCAGAGATAGACAGACAGATAGATATGCACATACACAACTTAAACATATAAAGCAATATTCTATATGTTAAATATAACGCATATATACTGTAGAATCTCAAACTTTGTATCAGCACACACACAAACATACCATATATGAAAATCTAGACAGGAGGAGACAGATGCATAACTACTGTATAGTATTCTCTACTTATTTCTGTATTGTGGAGGTGATGGAGAGGCAGTTGCCATGGTAGCTACGGACCTCATGGCAGCAGATGCTGTTGCCACTTTCACCACCATCCAGCAGTGTACACGTGTTCTTGGTAGTGCACATACACACAATGCCAGTGTGTGTTTGTTCATTTGTGTGTGTTGTCAATATGAACCTCGGGGTGCCTTGGTGTGTGTATTGTGTGGGTATCTGTACACACTGTTGTGTGCCAGGGTGTGTTCGCTCATGCGTGCCATTTGCCTGTTATTGCAATGTGTTGTCGGTGTGCAGGAGTGGTGGGTACGTTTGTTTTGGTCTTGGAGTCTGTGAGGTTCTGTATGCAGAGGTGCAATACATGTAAAACTGGCTTTTCTTTGTCACTGCTTTGAGTGGACTACAACTGTTTATTAGATATATCTATATGTTTTATTATTTTTACTTTATTTGACAGAAGACAGCAAAATCAAGACCACTGGACCAGCAGGATGCCCCATTTCATGCATATATGTTTTAACCTTAACTTACCAGGAAGTCATTAAATGGGAGACCTTGCTGAGAAAAACAAAGCAATGAAAACATTTCAAAGCATTCACTATACTAATACCAACTGACAAAACAAACAGGCTTTGGTACCAAGTCCCTTTAATTTATTGCTAAATCAAGCAAACTGGTAATAGCGCGTTACTGTGCAAACACATGGTACTTTGCACATCCATCTACTGGATCTAATAATGTGTTTTTGTGTTAAACGTCCTAATTAACGCACATTGGCAAACTCAAATTCATCATCTGCTGTCTGGCTGAACTGGCAGAGCTGTTTGTAGCTTCTCTGGCTCTTCATAGACAGACAGGTCACACACACACATATACAGTGTGTTGACTGTGGCAGCCTACTGGCTGGGGTAGTTAGTCTAATTAAGTGTGTCCGCTCTGGGTCAGCGGCTGTAATGACAATGATAGCACTATTAAGGAAAACGGTCTTCCTTCTTTTCTCTAACTCATAATCTTTCCGCCCTGCTCCTCATTCTCCTCTTCTTCCTCCCTCTACTCCTCTAAATTTAAATCTTTGTTTCTCTCATTCTCCTGCCTTTCTCCAGAGCCTAATTTAGAAAATAGGAGTGTGTGTGAGTGTGTGTGTTTGTGTGCGTGTGTGAGAGAGAGAGAGAGAGAGAGAGAGGAGGAGAAGCAAAAGGGGGTGTGAGATTAAGAAAACAGCAAAAGATGGTTGGACCCCTTTTGTCTCCATAACTGTATATGTTCTTCAAGCTATAACATGAAGTGCTGAGAAAATGCCACAGGGATCTCGGTTGATGCAAATTTGTTTCTGCAGGATCTTAAGCAGCATGTTCGTGCTGGTTCCACCTCATCCCAAAGGGGCTCCACTGGTTTAGATCTGTAGACTGTGTAGATGACAGGAGTAGAGGGGAAGTCACTGGTATGTTTATCGTTAGCCACTGTGTGCTTCATGGTATTGTACATTAGCTCACTGACAGTATATATTTGAAAGAGGCTGGTCCTGACGAGACGCACATGCTGAGAAAACATTTTCCAGCCTGCTACTGCTCTTTAGTACAAATTAACACCCATTTGAGTTTAAGTGAAAAGCCCAACATTTTTTAACATTAAATATAATTATGTTCCTCGAAGAGACCTCCCCATTAGATCACTGATCTCTGCTGTTCCAAGATGTTATTTACACACTTACATATATGCCCATCTGCTAGCTTGAAGGAGTTGGCAGTTTGGCCTCATTTGGATGATTTTTGTTTGCCGTATCTTTCTCTGTAAACTTTGGACACTGTAGCGTCCATGTAGGCTGTATTTTTCACAGGACAGTTGAACTGTATTGCATTAGATTGTACAGGGGCTTTGTGGATTTAAGGCTCACTCAATGTATGTAGCAATGATTGTACGGTATACTTTGTAGTTTAGTATGTTTTATAAATTATAAACACCTACATTTTTAAACTGCTTAGATATAAACACAAATCCTTGGGTATTATTTTAACAATAATGTTTCTGATAAATACCAATAAAGTTATTGAATTGAAATAGAGAGGGTACAGTAAGTAATACTCGCTCCTGAGATGGTGTGTATGTGTGTGCGCTTGGGGATGGGTCAAATTGACATAAACCCAGTGAGAAGCTCTTCAATTCAGCCTGCATCAGCATCCCTCCCCTCACACACACACACACACACACACACACACACACACACACACATCCATCCACACCGTCTTGCTGTTATTGATGAAGCCACCTCTTTATATGGTAATGTCTTTCACACCTGAAAGGCATCAGGAGGGCATGATCGCTCTCTCTCTCACGCACACACATGTGCACACACTATCACACTACTGTAACTATATATATTCTCTCGTACCTCAAAAACGCACACATGCGCGCTAACACGTGCTATTATTCACATGAACTCCATATATTTTCACCCTCTCTCTGCCCCTCACCAACACGCACACAGCTATGAGGAGCCTGTGCCCAACGCTGATGGAGATATGTATGCGGCTCACATCTGTCACACGTCGCTGCCGTGGCAACACCAGCTGCCGTGGTTACCGGAGGCCTGCTTCTGTAGTGTTATGGGATTTGGTTATTACAGGATAGCTAGCTACCTGTGTGCAGAAATACATCCCTTTGAGGACAGACAGCAGAGAAATAATACTCCACCATTTGATCTGATAAGTAGACTAATTACAGACAAATTACTGGCTTTGGGTGAAAATTACCTAGTGACTGGGATTAGCTAAATTGATTATATCCACAAGGAGTTGGAAAGGCATCTGAAACAGCAGATAGATCATAAGCTCTGAACCTCAGTCTCTAGTTCACCTGATGGTCACATGTTTTACTAACATCTCCTGATGTGGGGCTTTTTGATTATGTTGGGTATTAGAAGGATTTGGTTGACAACCTTAGGGTTAATACTTTCAGCAGTAATTCTGCATCTAATTGAAAGCATGTGGGTGTTTTTCACAGCATATTTAAAAGCGTGTTACTCTTTATATTTGGAGAATAACAATGATGGTGGTATGCAGATTGTGATTATAGATAGTGCTGCAATGTATGACAATTACATTGGGATATATTTAGGGCTGCAACAATTGTTTCCATTATTGATTAATCTGTTCCATTTATTTTTTCTGTAAAATGTCAGGAAAGGGTGAAAAATGCCCTCACAAGTTACAAAAGCCCAAAGTGGCGTTTTCAAATAGCTTTTTTTGTCCAACCATTAGTCAAAACCCAAAGATATTTAATTTACTTCGATATAAAACAAAGAAAAGCAGCAAATCCCTACATTGAGAAGCTGGAATCAGATTTGTTTTTCCTCAATAAATTACCTGATAGTTAATAGATAATCGTTGCTATTGATTCATTTTCTTTTGATTGACTAAAATGATAAATCAGCTACTTGTTTCTCCACTAGAAGGTTTGAAATTTCCAAATAACTACTGCTTCAACTACATGCTACATTCAACATTTCAAATTACTAGTCATTTAATTTGCTGTTTCTCAAAGATGAAGTTGTGTTAAATTCAGTAGACCAAAAAGTCACCAACTCAGAGCTACAATAAGTGACACTAATACTTTGTCAAGTAGTTTGTGATCTAACTTGTCCAGCTACAGTGGACATGTATGAGAAGACCTAAATTCCCCACAAATGTTTTCTGAATGTAAAATAACATGATAAAATTGTATAGTTAGATAGTGACTTAGACAAGGAAGCTGGTTTGTTTGCAAGAGTGAGCTGAGAGAAAAAGATAGAGAGAAATAATCTGGATTGATAACCCTTGGCTTTGTTTGAGTTTATAGTAACAGGCACTAAAAACGGGAAAAATGACTCCTCCATATACCATAGCAAGCTTTCTGGTTCTCATGCCACTGCACCGTATGTGTGATCCCAGCCTTTAATGTGCATTAAAGTCCAAAATCTATGTACTGTAGAAGCTGATGGCAGCTGTTTAAACTACAGCGAAATCTAGGCAGACACACCAATAGGTCTGCTAATGTAAACATTTTAAGTGCATCCCCAGTACTTTGTACTTCACATAATGTTCAAATTTACAAAAAAACGTACAGATGAAAGCAATCTCAATACATCTCAAGTTGCCAGTAAGAGGTCCTCAGGGAGTGAATATATTCACAAACATGTCCTTTTTTGGTTTCATTTTTTATGTCTGAAGTGGAACTGTGTATGTTTCACTTTATAAACATACATGGTTTTGACTTTCAGCTCATCTGAAACAGACACTTTGCTGGTGACTAAAACACACACACGCGCAGAGAGTGACCCACTTTCCTGAGCTGAACTGGACCAACCAAAAACAGATCACCCTGCATCCATTTATGATTTGGGTGTGGATACAAGAGATGAATACACACACACAGACAGACACACGGATACACACACCAGTAGAGCAGGGACAGAGGCCTTAAGTGAGTACAGCTGTATAGCCAGATGTGCTTTTGAGTCCTGTGGTTACAAGTGCCTATGCATTTTGCGTGTATGTGTGCGTCTAAACCTGAAAACCTACTCTGCTCATTGTAATCCCTCAACAGAACATTGCCCCCGGCAATATGACCTGCCTCTCTCCCTCTCTCCCCCTCTGTCTCTCCCTCTCTAGCTCCTTTATTCACCTGACTGAGTGGGTATATAAACAATATGACCTGAAATAACTCTCTCAGTCCATCTTTGTCTTCAATCTCTTCATCTGTAAACTTTCATGTCTCCTTAGAGCCACTAGGGAGCAGACGACCCTTGAATGATTGACTGAATAAATTACCCTCTCTGCGTCATTTAGTGGACAGCAAATAAACACTGCACTAACTAATGCTTGCTCATCCAATAAACCAGTGGATGAGCACACACACACACAAACACTGGTCTGTCTGCCGCAATCTAATATCTTGACATTTAAGCATAGCGACAAATCCTAACATGGACACTAAGTGAGTGTATGTGTGTGTGCGTGTTTCTGTATTCACAGAGTGCTCTTACAAACTGCTGCACAAACATGCTAAATGCCCTACAAGCACAAATGAACACGCACACACACACACACTGAACTGCAGACATCCAAATAGCAAAATATTCAACAGTAAGACCGGTGAAGGTCATCATTAGCATAGTATTAACAGCCCTGTGTGAGAATGTGTGTGTATGTGTGTGTGTGTGGCTAGCATGGGTCAAGCATGACCTATCATGTATTCATATCCAGAGACAAAGACAGGTCTGCATGGTTCAGAGGTGTGTGTGTGTGTGTGTGTGTGTGTGTGTGTGTGTATGTTAGGGGGTATATCGGTTGGTGGATGTGTGTTGTTTTTTCTAGCTGTGAGGGGTCACATATGTCCCAGTGTCCTGTGGGAATAACATGGGTCTCATGCTGACAGCACAGGACACACACACACACACACACACACACACACGCACACACACACACTCAGCTGAAGTGCTGCTCTGGCACATTTGGTGAAGGAGAAGGATTATTAGGTCACATTTCTTCACCAAGGACATGAGTTCAGCTTTCCCCAGACACAAAACACCTGCCTAGGTCAGTTCACTCTTATAAGAAGAGTATGAGGAAGAAACCACACTGTAAGACAGAAAACCAACCTTGACTGGCTAAAATGACTGCGCAACAGTGTTTACCAAGTACCATGAAAGATCTTATTAACAGCTCCATTACTTAATTTTACTAACACTCACAATGGTCGCAATGTAATTCATTCATGCAAGAAACCCTGCAGTCTGGATCCTGAGTCAGTTGGCTCATAAGACTGAGGAGCAAGAGCTGAGGAGGAAAACTAAATCAGAAGCACAAAATAACACATTTAAGAATGTATGTCAGAGGCACATGTTCGCTCTTCTGGCTGTGAAATTACTATGAGAATATCAGTGTGTGAGTTTCCCATCCCATCCATTTTCATTGACAAAGTCCTTGAGCCAAAGAAATATATTTTGGTTTGCCATGACCCTACCACTGTTTCTAACCTACATACCATAGTTTTGTGTACTGGGTTCAGTGATACTTTTAAGTCACTTTCCATATCTGCAGCTGTTACATCTTCCACAAACACACATAGTACCTTCACCAATTACAGTACTGTAAGTTATGTGCCTGTGTTTATAAAGTCAACCACAATGGGGAAGCTTTAATCAGCCTGAACTGAACCCAACCTCACAAATAACATTTTAATTAGTGGCCCACCGACAGTCCCCATTAACCCCCACTGCTCCTAACAACTGCCATGTTCTTGAGCTAATAAGAACCCACTATCTGTCTCCACCTCTGTATCTGTCTTACAGGCTGTACAGTAACTCTCTGAGCCACTGTAGTCCCATATCTGACTCCCTCTCGCTGGATACACTTTATTAGCCCAATGGTGCATAATCCGTGCTTATTTGTTACCAATTAACTCCAAGCCTGATGTGTGGCCCCCACTGTATTCATAACTAAAATCCATTCAACTGCAGCAAAACCCAGAGGCAACATGTTTAAAAATTATGCAGAGTCAAAAGCTCTGCCAGGAGGTTAGGTTTTTTTTTTTTCATTCCTTCTATATGCATAACCACTCATTTTTTAGAGCCAAACCAAGTAACAACAGCACAACCTGCATGAAACACATTGATTCCTTCCTGTTGTTGTTGGTTGGTTAACATAGGTTCCTTTTGTTCATTAATCATAATTTATGAGCTAGAAAACTATTCAGTGTAGGCCGACTATTCAGTATGTCGCTATATATTTATATACATGATGATAAATTTGTATAGTATATGATTTGATACTGTATCATAAATAAACTCACAACACTCTGGGGCTCATGATCTGCCTGTTGAGAATCGTTGTACTAATGGAATTAAAATGGATTATATAGATTACCCACAGAAAAAAAGAAATCACCTGTCAAAGAAAATTAGAAAAAGGCAGCAATCTACTGTGTATGGATTAACATCTGCTCAAAGTGGTCAATGTCTTTCAGCAATCCATCATGTTAAATCTCTCAAAAGGAGAAAAGCAATATAGAATAAAGTGAACTCATCGATTTTGGTGATATGATTGATCGGGTAAACTGGAAAACTCTAAGACAAAAATCAAAATAGTCTTGTCTGTGTCATTATTGTTTTTGGCACTCAGTAATTGATTAACAGCTTCTGATACAATAATTATCCTAAATCCCACAGGCTGTTTGGTCTTTGCTCTTTTCCACAGCTGGTCGAATGAGAGATGGACAAATTACAGCATCCTTATGATTTATGAGAACAATAACTCTGACTACACAGCAACACAGTAAGCAAGGGAATGATTAGAGGCCCAGTCTTTCATGAGCAACCAAGTTAATAAGTGTCACTGTCCAAATGCCACAGTTAATGAAGGAACACGTTATTTTTGGAGGCTATGCTACGGAGCATAACCAGCTCACCACTGGCTGACAGAACAGGTAGTACAAAAACACACACACACACATCCATACACACCATAAGACAGAAGGACAAGCAGACAATCTAGTTTTTACCTTGCTGGAGTAAGGTCCAGGGATGAGCAGTTTCAGTGCTTGTCTTTTCAGCTCTGTCAGTCTAGCGTTGCAGTTCTCACACCATATCCCTCTTTCACTACCAGGGGAACTTCCACTGCCTGAGGCCGGCGATCCTGTCCCAAAACCCGGGGAGCCACCCAGAGAGCCAGGCGATTCTGTCCCAATCCCCGGTGAGATGGTCCCCGGTGATCCAGAGAAGGACCCTGGTGAGGAGATTCCTGAGCCTGGGGACGGGGTGCCTGTGGAGCTTGGCATGGAGCCGGCTCCCTCTGGGGCGGGGCGCGTGCTGGAGCGGGTGGTTTCCTCGTAGGCCTTCCGGTACCATGTGTCCGGGAAGAAGGAGGCAGATTTGGTCGGGGAAGTGTCGGGCACCTGTGAAAGAAGAAAACTTGACTAATAGATCTTTTTCGCGGCAGACATTTTGACATGTCATAGCATGAAAAGCACAGGTGTAAATAAGAATATGAATTAATAATGGCTGAATTCCCCATAGGTTTTGCAATGCCAGAGCCCTGATATTGTGTGTGCTGGCTGACTGGTAGGGTTTACAGGGACACATAAATGAAAGAGAGCCAACATTAATGTTGTTTTTAAGGTTATTCTTAATTAAACCGGTGCTTTTCTGCTTTGACAAGTCGAATGTGTGCCATGAAAAAAGCCTATATTGTGTGAATATGTGCAACATCCCACTCATCCCATTGCACACAACAGGTTGCATAGGTTGGGATGAGAATAAAATAATGAGGAGGGGGTGAGGGTCTTCTATCATGCAAATTAAAAGTCAAGCTATTTGCATTTTGCCTGTAAAGCACAAATAATGATGTGTGTGTTCTCTATATCCACCTTGCTACCTGTTTGGTTGAATTTAATCCATCCAATCATCCATTGTTTGTGGGTCTGCTGAATTTATGTGACATTCATGAGAGAGAATCAAAAACAAATTATTCTGAGTGAAAAATAGAACCTGACTCACAGCTTCAATATCCGTGCTTAGCCTATACGCCAACAATTGATAAATGGTGAATATCTTGTTTTGGAAAGAAACTTGCAGGGCTAAACATACAGTAGACAGTCACAGTATCTCATGCTAATAATACACACATGGGATGGGCTGTCAATGGGTAGACAAGGAGTCTTATTGTGGCATTAAATCAAATGGTCATGCAATTAAAAACACACAAACAGGAAGCAATCTTAAACATTTACTGTGATGGTGCTACAAGGCAGTCAACATATTGGATGCTTCCATTACCGTCTAAATAGGATCAAGTCAGATTCCGTGTGGAGACCTGTGTTTTTTTTTCTCTATTCAGACAGCCACATGGGAACATCAAATGAGCCACAAGGAGTTGCAAATGAGATCTTTTGCGGCTGGGTAAATCCAGTCAGAGAGAACAAACGCACTGATGTGGTGGTGGCTGGAGAGGTTGGGTACTATAGCTACTGTAATCCCTCACAAGGGCTATAATAAGGAAGCAATGAGTAGGCTGATAGGTGGGGATGCTCAATCATCTCCAAGTGAAGAGGTGGGTATAATGTGAGCCAACCCTGTGTTATAAATTAACGCTAATTAAGCTGTAGGAGGTAGGCAGTGACACAGACCTGTGTGAGTCTAATACCTGATTTAGCTGCTCGGTCCTCAGTTAGTGATAATTAAGAGATGTGGGAGATCTATCAGTGAAAATGCATGCCACAGTTGTGACACCACAAGCAGTGATGTGTGAAATGTGATGTTCACAAAGCAATCAATCAACAGCATGAACATGAGTTTTATTTATATATCAGCCTGAAAAAAGGTGAGAAAACTACAGTCTCCTATTAAAATGGGTGGGTATGTGAGATGAAGTGCATGCATCACTGAATGATGTTAAGTTTGTTATGTTTACCAGGCTTATAGGTAGCCTAACAGAGGTGTGTCCACCCCTCGGCTACTGGAATGAATAACATACCCCATATTTTCTGCTCCGGCTGCTCACAGACCTCTCCTTGGTCCCCGACAGTGAAGTCATGTTGGAGGTGAGAGGAGGGGGGGAGGAGAGGAGAGGAGCGGAGAGGAGAAAGAACCTCTGCTGCTGCTTCACATTCAAAAAAGAGACCACCGGATCGATTTCAATTAACCACACGCCCCTGCAGTTTGCTCTTTTCAATCTGGAGGCAACCTCACGCCACTTCCAAATGCATGTGGAAACCGGTTACATCCCCATTCCGTCGCCAAGAGAAAAAAAATCCTAAATGTTTTTTGTTTTCTTGTTCCACGGGTTGTTGCTTCTGGAGAAAGCCCTCGAATCACTTCTAAAAAAAACAAACAAACTGAGGATTCACACAGGTCGTGCGAGAAAGCAGACCGCTCCCTGTCAGCAGAGTCCGCTCTGCGCTGAATCAGGCTCTCTGCTCAACAGCGCTCCGGACTGGCACCGCACTCAGCCCTGCCTCTTTCCATCAGCTCTGCGTCTGAGGCTGGCCAGGTAACACACAACCACCCCGGGGCAAAACTCCGCCTCATGGGTTACCGACAAAGTCACGACTCATTAGATCGAGAAAGATCTGGCTGGTGTAGACCACCGCTAAGGGAGTCGATTCCTCGTTGTTTATAGCCTACTTTAAGTGTTACTATCCGGACCCTCCTGTTGACTTCCCCTGGCTCCGCGCTCTGCTGAAGCCAGCAGCGGACTGGAGAGACAGGAGAGAGGCGCACATCTGGAGGAGGGCGGGACCACCCTGCCCCTCATCAACCACAGGCCAATACACATCCAGAGGTTCCAGCTGAGTGGCAGGTACACTGCTGCCTGCGTGAACTGAGAAAACTGGACTTTTAGTAATGTAATAAACATGTTTATTACATTACTTTGGGATGTTGTTATGATGATGTGATTGTGTTTAACTCAATTTGAAGTTACACTTCCAGGGCTCTGGCTACCATTGAGAGTTTTGGTATGTTTTCTCTGGGAATTTTGAGGTTTTAGTGACCTGATGAGACATAACACTGTAAATCTAAATAAACTAACACATGGTGCGATGGAATATAATTTAATTTGTCTACTTACAGGTCAACAGAAAATAAAGCATTCAGTATTTCCCCATCAGAGTTGTATTGCTGGCAGTGTTGAGAAAGATAAGAAACAACAAATAGAACTGACAGAAAATATAATTGAACAGTCAACTGAATTAATGAAATTAGGAAAACCCAGACAACTAAAACACTGACTTCATGTTTGATATCTAGGTGAGGGGGTGTGTTGGGGGGAGCTTGGACTCATGACCTCAGAATTTCTAAAATCCTGGCTATGTGGGCCATAAGGTAAAAGCCTTTGGAGATGGAGAAGACAGAGATGAAGAAAAGCAGCAAGTTACAGAGGGATGTTGCATGAATCTTGGGCACAACTGAGATGGGGTCTAGACCTGGACATTGACAAACGAGAAAACTGTCATGATGTCTCTATCTCTGACCAATCAATATGTTCACTGACTCTGTCAAACTAATGTTTGGGCCCCTGCAGGAACCTCTATTTCTGACCCACATGTCCTTTAGAAAAGTGACGCGCAATCATATCTGTCAGTCAAAATCTCAGTCAAAAGGGTCAACTGGCTGATTCGATTTAATTAAGTGTATGTGGTGTGCCAAGTCAAGAAAAAGATATGTAGGAAAAGGTAAGAAAAGGGTATAGGATTAAGATCCAAGCATTTGGAAGAGTAAAAATCAATCTGCATTAACTTCTAATATCTTCTTGTAATGGAGGAGACACACCTGCATATAGTCACTTAAGTGTTTTTTAGGAACCATTGTATTGTTAAAGAGAGCTGTTTATGAGTGGTTACACAGTGCCCTCTACTGTTGTTATAAAGTTATTACTGTAGACACCCATCAGCCGAGTGAATGAAGAGCATGTTGGACTGATTTATACATGTATGGTGCCATTTTTCAGATTTTCATCTATATAGAAATGTGTACTGTTACATTTTGCAGCACTAAGGAATATCTTCTGTAAAATAAAAAAGAATAGCCTACCATTTAGCGTGGCTATTTTACCATTTACACTTACAGCCCCTTTTTTTCACAAAATACATTTTGCCATGTCACAGTAGGAACTTGTAGGTGTTGACTGAAATTAACATAAAGAAAAGCTGACTGGTAAAAAAAATAATAAGAGTGACAGAAGGAATGGGATGCAAACAAAGAGATCTTTAAATGTTTGTCAGTTTAATGTTGTGAAAATTTGTACTGTATGATGTAAAACATATGCATTGTATTGTTAGTTAGATAAGTTAGATTAAGAGGGCTACTGGATGCAGGTGGGAGGTGAAGATAAAACAAAATAGAGCTAAGTTGGCATCTTCTTGAGAAAGAATAAGAGGTTTTTTTGAAAAACTGTATGGGGCTGGACGAAAGTTGTGCCTTGGTATCCGTCATAGTCCCTAAACCAGTGGTTCCCAACCTTTTGGGCTTGTGACCCCTTGAAATGTCTTCTTGCAACACCCTTGTCACAGGTTGTCACAGGTGTCTTTAAGTTGTTAGCAATTGAATCCAAAAGTGATTTCCCCCTCTCTGATTTGTTTTTAGGAGCCTGAAGAGGACAGACTATCCCTTAGGCAACTGAACAAGAAAAGAAAATAGAGAAAGAATTAAACAGAAAAATTCAACAGAATTTGTGTAGCTTGTCTCCTACCACAGTAACTATCCTGCGACCCCTTAGGTTCATCTCACGACGACCTAGGTGCGTGTCTCCGTGTTGGGAACCAATGCCCTTATTAATGTATTCAGATGATTTGAATCTACACACTCCGGTACAGTAGGTGGCGGTACATGTCTTTAAGGCTGGTTTACGATCCGCGAGTTCCAACCATATGCTGTATATACATATTTGTACAGTCTATGGTTCCTTCCAACACATGCAAAGTAGTAGTTTGTTCACGGGAAATTTGTGTGCGAGGTGTTGGTTTAAATGTGTAAGTATTGTTGCAGTCCGCGAGGAGCAGTGAATGTGTGCAGGCACGGCGGTGTCCGACGTCTTTACTGTTGTTGGTAGCTAACTGTCCAAGCAAACAGCTGAATTTAAGATTTTAAGGTGAGTGGCTAGTTGTATGTTAGTTACAATTTCGTTTTGTCTGAGGTTGAACTTGTCAATCACCTCATCTCCTAGTTTGGAGGCGTGCCTGTGCCAACTATAGCATTACATATTTGGTTGTGCCTAATGTTAGCTTACTATATATAGGTTGTAACAACTATAGCTAACTGACAGACGACTCGCATTAAGAACCATATTGCAAACATGATAAATGTTTTCTGTTTGTTGTGTCACGTAATATGCGTTAGCGATAAACAACAGTGGCTGCTTTCAGTGCTCGGGATTTGTGTGGGTGCGTTTGTTTTATAGCATGCTAGGTACACAACAGATGTCATGCTCCAACTTGTTTGCTAGCAACACGTTAGCAAGTTATTTTGCCTCTGTCAGACTACCGTGTTAGCTCGCAGTGCATGTTGTACTGTGTATTTTTTTGTTGTTTTTTATGTCTGTGAAGCACTTTGTAATCTTGTTTTTGAAAAGTGCTATATAAATAACGTTTATTATTATTATTATGTTGTGATCTGTGCTAGTCTATTATTAAAACGTTGAACCTGGATATTATGGTGGTTTAGCATGGCGTTTGTACAAGTGTGACGTTTTGTTTTTTTATTGCTAAATACTTTAATGCTAGGTCGTCTGTGAGAACCTGAGCTGAACTGTAGTGTGGGAGGCACTGTTGTAAATGTGGCGTGTTATCTTGGACACACACGGTGTTAGAAAGTCATCTGACTAACAACATTACTGAGATAGTAAAGTAGTTTGCAGCGTTAATTTGCAAGATATGTTTTGATCCTGTTTCTATGGCGACAGGCTTTAGGTAATGAATGCAGTGTGAAGATGGCATTTATCTCAATACCAACATGGCTTAACTCTAAAGCGAAAGTAGGGCCCAAATGTTGTTGGTTGGTTGAACAATATTACCTTACCTTACCTCCTTACAGCTGCCTACCCTTTTTACCTGTCTGTCAGCCCTGGATACTCAAGTCCCCCAGGAGAAGGAAATCAGCCCTTCTACTTCAATAGACCTCTGATCCAATGAACTCAAGGGAAATCTTTCCAGAGAGAGGACTACACCAACTCATACAACAATGAAAGGTAACCCAACATGTAATCTTGTCATTTCACTTTCTGAATTTTGTAAGCAATCAAAAAGCTTTTGAGAGTTAGCTAAATCTGGGTTTATTCAAAGATACATTAGAAGCAATTCCAAATGACAGTAGAAGTATGACTGTGAATGATCTTTTCAGGTGGACCTCGGAAAACAAGAAAAAGAAAACCTAAGAAGACACCAACAGTGAAAGCCATCTCGGACACTGTTTCATCTCAAGCTACAGAGGAATCAGATGCTGTGCCTGGCAATGATTTGGCTATTGTCAGCCAGTCCTCTGCGAATTCCCCACCAAGTACTCCAAAAAGAGGCAGGGGACAAACAAGACAGACACAAGAAGCCTGCCTGACCTCCACACCAGTTCACAGCTCCTCCACTGACATCCTGTCCAACATCTCAGAGTCCGCTCCTGGAGCAAAACAAGTGGAGCTAGAATACACTGAGCTCATCACTCAGTTAAAGGTGTCTGATCATATTTTTACTGATAAATAATGTTTCTGCATTTTGAACCCACAGATTTTTTCAGCCTACACGGTTCATTTCAGTGATATTCTTTTAACTCCTTTTAATATCTGTTCTGCTACTAGACATCAGAGGTAGATTCAACATGCTGCAAGTCCAAATGTCAAAGGAGACGTGGGAGGGGTCATGCTTCCCAGCCAAGACAAGTTAGGAAAAGGGTGGCAAAGGAGCAAACGCAGACCTGCAGTAAAACCAAGAATCCACCAGCCAAGTGCCGGCGTGGCAGGCCGCGGAAAATTGAGACAGAGGATTCACAGAGGGATACCTCTACTCAGGCATCCGAACGCTCGAGGCCAAGATTTGAACTGGAAAAGCCTGATGCAGCAGAGCAAGGTAGTGTTGTATTAGTGTTTTTCTCATGCAGAGTCACCATGATGCTTTCAGGAAATTTGAGACGTTGTGTTTTTTAGGAGGTCGCCCTCACAGTCCAAAGCATAATAAATTGTGCACAACCACAATTACTTAGCAGAATCCGTCTTAAACGTGTTGTTCTCTGTGTGGATTTATATTTGCTAGAGTATCTACTACTGCTTGTAGAGCAGCTCACATTTTTAAATAATTCATGTGAGCAAAGTTACCAGCTCTAATTCTGTGTTATTGCCCCATCCCCCCCCCCCCCCCCAAAAAAAAGACGAGTCTCTGCTGACTTCAGATTTATCAATAGAGCTGAGTCACCATGAGGAACAGCTGCTGTCTTCGTCGTTCCAGGAAGATGAGGGAAGTGATGAGGAGGAGCTACCAAGTTTCTTGATGCAGATGGACAAAAGTGAGAGACATTGCAGTAACTGAATGCAAATAACCGCTAAACAGGACTAGTTGGACTGGATTGTGTACTGTATACTTTAAGTGGATTGTTTTTGTCTTTCAGAGCCCCCATCCATTACAGAAGGAGCGTTTGTGTGGTCCAAATTTAGAAACTATCCATTCTGGCCTGCATTGGTGAGTGCAAAAACCTGTGTGGATCATTGATTCCTCATAAGCACATGTTTTTATGAAAGTTTTTGATGGAACAATACACAATTTCTTACTAAGATTTTTGCCTATATCTGGGAAATCCGCAATTAATGAATTTTTGGCATTTTTGCTCAATCAATTATTTAAACACTATGAAAATTGTTTACCAATTTTCTTTCATACAACTTAAATTGATTAGTTGACTAATCATTTCAGCACTAATAAAAGCTATTCTAAATATAGCTATGCAGTTAAACTCTAACATGAACTTCATATGAGAGGTAGGTGACATTCATTGTGGAAATTAAATGAAAGACCATTATGGGCCTGAAATATCAGTGACCCAACATAAGGCCTGTGGTTAAGACTTTGCAAAATAGCAAACCCTGAAAGCCTTAGTGGTTTAAAATGTATATAAAATCTGTATTGTTTTTCTCTGCAGGTAAAAAGTGTGAACCGTAAGCAGAAAAAAGCCAGCATCATGTTCATTGATGACCCAATGATTCGCAAAAAGAAAGGGTAGAACACTATATAATGTATTTGCTCTCACTGCTTTGTTGGTTAATGCCTCTGTGCTTTTAATGTGTGTAGGATTGCACTGTAGGTTATGAGGATCTCTAGGCCACAGAGTGTCGGCAGATCACACTTTTTGAACACCTGACTATTGGGGATTGCCAGCAGTGGTGTCTCAAAATGAGTTAAAATGAATGAAAGTTGTGCAGCTAGATGTGGTAGTAAAAAGCCCGGTCTAGTCCAATGTGATGTCATTAAACCTGGCTGCACAAATTGGGATATTTAAACAAAACATTAAGAGAGAATTGCTGGCACACCTTCAAATCATCAGGAGTTTGGTTTTTAGTTGTGTCTTTGTGTGCTTGAAGGTTTACTGTGGCTCTGAAAACCCTGAAGCCTTTTGACTGTGAAGAAGCTAATGAGCTGGTGGTAAGAAGTGCTCATAAATTATACATTCAGTTTTCTATAAAACATGTTTTCCTGACACAGTGGCTGACTATCTATGTCTCTCATATTTGTCATAGTGTAAAGCCAAAGAAAAGTTTGATGCTGCAATTGAGTGGTCCTTGGATCTCATAACAGACTACAGAATACGGATTGGTAAGTATTGTTCATATGATGCTTATGCAGACAGAAACGGATAAAGGACACTGATATTTACATGCATTATATATAAACAATATTGTTCTGATACCACTGAATTATTATGTTTTGTTTTTGTAGCATGTGGCTCATTTTCTGGCTCCTTCATCAAGTTCTTTGCTCATGACATGAGTAAGTTTTGTCGTAAAACATTCATTAACATGGCACCACAGAATATTAGGCTGCAGCAGAATGAAAACGTGAGTACACCTGCAGCCCTACTTGCTCTTTACCGTCTGTCTTTAACTACTTCAGGCTATCCAGTGAGGAGGAAGTACCCGCAGGCAGCCTCAGAGAGACTAACCATAGCCAGTGATACGATGATGGAGGCGCCGTGTGATGATCATAAAGAGGACAGCTTTAGTGAACAGCAGGAGGAGGTCAACAGGAGTTCAAAGAGGCTGCTGCCAGACCGCACTCATGCCGCCCACAACCGCGCTAATGAGAAGCTTGTACATTTCATCGTAAAGCAGCGCATGGTGGAAGGACGCCTTCTGGTATGATTAATGGAGCCTATTGTATTGCTGTATTGCTATTGTTGTTCTTAGATAGGCAAATGCTTTCTCTGTACCAGTGGATGTTTTACTTGGAAGTATTCTGAAAGTCTACCAGAAAGACATCTGTGCAGGTGCATTCATCTGGCTGTGCCATGTAATTTGACAAGATAAACCAGTTCAACAGTGGCCACCAATGGCTTGAATTAATCATTGGAAGAGATGTCACACCCATGTTTTTCATGTAATGAGAAACACATTTTAATGACTGTACCTGAAATTGGACATGAAATTTGCCTGCTCAAGTTATACTTGAACACATATAAATCATGTATAAAAAAGAAATATACAAATAATAACACACAATAAATTGCAAGAACTCAACCAGTTTTGCAAAAACATGGGTGTGCCCAGGTGTGCAAAGCTGGAACTTGTTTTAGATTTCCACATATCTGTTTTATGTTTGACATTGGAGCCTCTGCTGTTGATTAGTGCAAGAGAAACTAATGACATCCACTGTGATATTTTAATGTTGTGAAACAATAAGTTATCAAAAAAACCTAATCTTTTTAATAGGCATTGTATGTAGCACAAAAAAAAAAGAGCGTGCAAGATGAGCAGCCGTCCCTAGATGAATAAACCCTACCTTCCTGTATCACTCTCCTTACAGGCTGTGATCCATGGGCAGCAGCAGTCCAGATGGCTTCGCTCCTTTCTGAGTGCCAGTCGGAGACGGGTGGTGAACATATACCTGGAAGATGACCAGCAGTTGGACCAGGTCTACTGGTACCTAAACGAGCTCTACACAACGGCCGTGGCCAACGCCACTTGCCTGGCTCCGGTGAAATCCATGGAGCGTGTCCCCTTTGTCCTGGATGTGCTTCTTCCTGAGGTGAGCTAATGCTTTCATCAGCGCTCATTTGTGTTATTTTATTCTATAGCAGCGTATAGTTTTCTGATATGCAGTTCACAGTTTATGTGGTACAGGTGTTGTAAGGTTATTGTCCTCCTATGCAGGCCATCATCTATGCCATAGCTGGGGTGGACAATGTCTCAGTGAAAAAGGCAGAAGAGAAGTACCTAAAAGGACGATGTATCAGTAACAGGTAAGAGTTTGAGGTGAACCATAGAAGGATCCACTTTAACACTAAATACTGAATATGATCAGTGACTTTTTCCTTTCTTTTTCATTTCAGAGAAAGACAGGAGTTTGACTTGATGATTGAGCGGCAGATGAGGAAAAAATCACAGCCTCAGAACACTGCACTTGCATTATCCTCTGACCCCGTCAGTTAGAAGACAGTATTGTAAAAAATGAAACTATTTTTATATTGAGGTTTTTTCAAATGTTTTGTTTATAGATAATGTGGCAGTGTGTGTGTGCCTTACAATCAATTATAAATCATATCACAATAATTCAACTCTCCTTTGCCTTTTTTTGAGACACAACACTGTAAATACTGGATTTTAAAAGCTGTTCAAAAGGGGACTCACAAAAGCTGATTTTAAAACATCTACAGTAATAATGGTAACAAATGTTAGACAATCTAATCACCTAACTTACATAACTGCTTCCTGACAATGTATACGCAGCCAAATTCCTTGCAGAGCTAATCGTTAACTGTTGTCTGTATATGCTTGTTTTACAAAAATATATTTTTTATAAACCATTTTGTCCAACAGTAAAAAGGATGGACAAGTGCCAAATAAAAAGCAGACTGTTCAACACAAGTCTTCATCACAACACTATGCCCCAGTTGATACATGAACCCAACAGCACAACCACTAGTGGACAAATTGGGTCCTATCCTACCTAGCTATTGGGCCCCCTTCTGACATACTGAAAGAACTGCTGTCGGTCCATACATTAATTAACAATCATTCTGTACCTTTTTAGACATGGAAGTCAGACATCCTATAAAATGTGTGTGTTTGCTTAATGAGTAGTGGAAATTAGTGTAATTGCATGGAAATTGTGAGCTGTACCTGTCTTCTGAAGGTGCCCAGTTGTTGAAAAGGAACTAGTTAATGTTTTATAAAACATCTCACACTGTCATCATGTACTATAGGGACATAGCCAGTCGAAACATTACCTCTGCAGAGGTCCACTAATCACCTCAAGAAGAACCAGTGTCCTAAAGGAGGGGGGTTGGAGTGTCTGATGTGACTTCCTCTGTTGGTGTCTTAGGTTTTGTTTTTCTTGTTTTCTGAGGTCACAATCATATTTCTGCCGTCATTTGGTTCTTATGTGTCTTCGAAGAACCCAGATTTAGCTCACTCTCAAAAGCTTTTTAACTCTAACATCAGCATATTTGAGTATTGTTTTTTTTTTTTTTTCTTTCTATTTGGTCTTTTTAAGGGTCAATCTTTCATTCCACCACCTGAAGTAGATCATTTTTCTGTTGAAACAGCTTTAGTCAACTTCAGACTTGAAACCTTCTGAAAGTTTTTGGGATGTTTGTTTGTTTATTTTGTTTTTTTTGCGCCATAGTGATCGTAAAATGTTGTTGCACAACTTCTTTTTTTCAGTATATCTCTCATACATTGAAATATGAAGTGCCACTTGTGCAAACATTATGACCACATTATCAGACTCTGCTATTCTTTGCACTACCAGTGTGTTTTCACTATTGATGTTTGTTGGGCAGCTACATTGTTGCTGTCTTGTGTGGTGGAAATTTGGTATTTCCTTGTGGAGAAGTGAAAAAATAAAATGATGATCCAGCCAACAGTTGTCATTTGTATATTTAATTAAGCAAAAGAATAAAAGGTAAACAAAGAGTAAACAAAAGAGTGAACCAAAAGAGAGAGAGCATGCACACAGAGTCAGTCTGTTTCAGCTGAAAGGCCAGAGCTCAGAGGTGTGTATGAGGAGTCTGACCCTGAGGTGCAGGTACAGTCACATATTTATAATCTCATAACATACAGAGAGCAAGGGAAGGATATCAGAAGGAACCCTGGCCTACATAATCTGTCTTGAGCTAGCAAGAGTCATATCCAAGTATCAGTACACAGGGCAGACTGTTCTCCTATCACCCCTTGTAGCAAACAAGTTGTCCTTCAGAAATATCAAAATACACAAAGTGCTGGTTAAAGAAAACAGGTTATTACTTGAGTACATATCTGGTAATAGGAAATTTTGCCCTTACATCTTGATATTTATATATAATGTGTATAGTGTATAATTTTACTTATAGAGAAGCTCCCTAGTTTATTCTAGTCTTTATTTCTGACTTTTTAAATATGTTTTAACATTTATTCTAAAGTTTGTAGCATAATACCCTCATGCGATTGTGCATCACAATAAACTTGACCTTGACTCCAGATGTGACTTCAGTACTTGAGAAATACATGATTTTTAAGTACAAAAAGCTAAGTGAACTAATATGTGAACTATTAGAAGAAATAGCCAGCGGTATATAAATGTCCTAATAAAGAGCCTTTCCTACTTCCAGACTAGTTTATTTTCCACTAGCCTCCCAATGCACTACATGTCTATTTGTGCATTGTCATGGGTCTCTCTGAAAAGACAAAACATAATGAGATCATAAAGGTCCTGAATCACAGACCTTTATGAACAAAGACTGAGATAAACCAGAAGGATATATGTACAGATCCACCCTCACCTATTTACACTGATGTCTAGGGATGGTAGGGAAGTAACATTAAGAGTAGCAGGTCTGGCACATTTCAATTTCAGTCCCAACATATTTAACACGTTGAAGCAGAAACTACGCCCCAACCGATGAGGGCAGCAGTACGCCATCGCTGTATCTATTCTGCCAGAATCAATGCCGGCGAAGAAGAAATGCATGGAGCACTTTCCAACCGTGGAAATGGCGCTTTGAGGTGTAGACGCCTGAAGTCAGAGGGAGCATCTCGTGCTGGTCACTCAGTTGAAGCGCGCAGAGGGCTCTACGCATGAGTTGTACTTTGAAAAGGAGCGGATTATGACAGTCGAGAGAAGGAATCGGGAGTTTCGTCAAGGAAAAGAAAACATTCGTGGCTCTGATAAAGCCGTGAACATCGGTCAGGTTAGTGTAACGTTAACGTTGGTAGCAGCTAGCGGCACATTGCATCACGTTTTCCAGCGTAGTTGGGAGAGAGCTAGCAGGGCTGTCTCACAAAACTCGCTTATGCTGGTTAAATTCCCCAAAAGATTTACAGTAAGGGCGTGACTTGTCTTTGCCGAAGATAATATGTGCCGTGATGTTGCCAGTAGCTACAAGCTAGTTAGTTTCGTGTTGCCAGACTACTCCAGAGTACGTTTGCACTGTTCCAGCTAACGTTAAAGCTAAAGCAAGACCACTAAATCACCTGTAACGTTGCCTGGCTAAATTCCCAGATTCAAGTAAAGACAAGAGTCGTCGCCGGCGACAAGGAGATTGTAGTATGATGTTGGCTCTTGTAAAATAACGTTACTCCTGGTTGTCAGCCTTGAAGTGGGTCGCGGAAAAACTAACGTAACGCTACTGCTTTGCTAACATTAACGCTAGCAATCGCTATGTTAGCCAAAGTAGCAACGTACCCCAGGCTAGACTAGTTAGCCACCCTGACTTTGATTTAACTAGTTGTTCTCCGGACGATTAAACTAACTTTAGGGTTGAATGTTAATCAGCGTTGTAGTTAGCTAACATAGTTGATGATTGTTGTAGCACAAATCTAATAACTGAACATCAGACACACCGTGAAATAACTGTTGCCATCCCATAGGTTAATGCTCATGTATGCAGATAGCTTGGTTAGCTAGCTTAACTTTAACGGTGAACTCGGATAAACTGTAATCCTGCATGACCTTGCAAGCTAACTGGGTAGCCTGCTAATGTACTGAGGAAAGTGTGT
Organism: Macquaria ambigua; assembly: GCA_008360985.2. Lineage (NCBI taxonomy): Eukaryota > Metazoa > Chordata > Actinopteri > Centrarchiformes > Percichthyidae > Macquaria > Macquaria ambigua. The sequence continues at coordinate 123,744 of VMKM01000204.1, forward strand.
AAGGCAGCTACCTGTCCATATTCAGCACTAAATAACATTAGTATATTTTTAATATGTCGTTACTGTGGCCCGTGTTTAACAGTACGGTGCATCCATTTGTACAAAGAAAGCGATCGTTTGTTTGTTTACATTATGTCAAGCTAGCTCCACGCTAACAACTGCAGCTGATGAAGCTAATCTATGCGCTGCAGATGCTAACGAGCAAGCTAACATTAGCCTGTTAACTGACGTGTACATATCAATAACGTCTATATCTTGGCTCATACGTTTGGCGATTACATTTTAAAGTTGTACTGTGTTGTAACACGCTGTGAGAGTCTCAAATTTTATGGGTTGTCACACTCAAACTTTGCAAATATTGACACACGTGAGCGCTAGATGTTGTATTTGGTGAAGCTAGATTTGTTTTTGAATCAGCTTATTTGCTGTTAAAATAAATTGGGATATGCATAAATTGGGCTTGTTTTGTTCGTAATTGTCACAATACGTCTAGATGTTCAATCTCACGTCATGGCATGTGGCTGCGTAGTGACAGGCTGGTTGCGCGGGAGTTCACTTGAATCCACTGTTTTCCATTGTGGTGACAGAGGGCAGTGTTGTGTCCAGTTCTGCACACTGAAACAGACGGACACATTTACATACAGGTAGAGTTAGCCTTGAAAGCGTCACTGTAATATTATCTTGTTGGAGCACTAGTGCAATAACAAGGCTGAGGGACAGCCTAAACATTTACAGACTTGGGTCAATAATGGTAATAACATAACAAGAAATAACATAACAAGAGTTATTAAAAATCAACACAGGGTAAAACATGATAATACAAATACCAGTGTTAAAAACATCACATAAAAGCAAATCTATGTCAAAGAAGGTTTAACATGTTTTCAGATTATACTATTTGTGAGCTTAAGCTTAAGATAAACATGCAGGCCATACCAAATTCTTGGGGCCCTGATGGCATAAACAGTGCAAACATTAACATTTAGGCTAAGCCTGGATTTGAGGGTCTCTGACCAAAGATCTATGAAAAGTGAAATATGATTAAAAAAATTGATCAGAAAGGTGCAACTGAATGAGTAATGACTAGTGATGGCGAGATGAAGCTTCTTGAAGCCCTGTAGCCTTCCAGCCAAATGGTTCACAAAAAGGTTCATTTCTCGAGGCTTCATGTACACACAAACCCCCCTGCTGGTCAAAGACTGTTAAACAGCCAGATATATTATAGGTAATTTTATCAATTTGTAATACACTCAAGACTGTCCTGCAACAGTGCAGCCATGGGAATGACTGCTAAGTAAAAGAAATCAATTAATCTTAATAAATGCATTTCATGTATCGTTCATGTATTCATTCATATAAATAAAATTTCTATTTTTTAACTCATAATGACAGGGGAACAATTGTTTTCAAACTGTTGCAGTGTTTTAACAAGGTAAGGGGCAGTGAATTTGCTTGTGTAACTTAAGGACTGTATTAATTTTTATTCAGAAACAACACTAACCCACGAAGTGTGAGCGGATCCATTGCGGTATATATATATATGTGTGTGTGTGTGTGTGTGTGTGTGTGTGTGTGTGTGTGTGTGTGTGTTTGTGTGTATATGTTCAGAAATTGCGCCAATACTCGAACCAGTTCCTGAACCAGCGAGGTTCTAAACGACACAAGCGTCGATACGCGCTTCACTAAACACTTCCGGGATTTCTCGACACACGCTCCGAAGCATCGGCACAGTATGACACATCACTAGTAATGACATCTTATTTCACTGTACAATTAAGCTTTAGTAGTTTTGTTGTCCTGAGCCTGTAAATGGAAAGAATTAATGGCATTGTCAGTTAGTCTGAAGAGGGATTTAAAAAAGGCCACTTCAGGGGGTTCTTCGACCAGTGATTCAAATAGTGCTTTACTCTAGCACTTTATCAGAACTCACATCTGCAAACAGATGTGTAGCAGTATGTCATGTGTTGTTGTTGTTGATTAGAACGCGAACCCAGTTGCACCCCCAGTTGTCAGCAAGTTTGCTGACAGCACGTTTCCTGACAACTGGGGGTGCAACTGTGTGTTTGAAAGAAAGACCTCTTTTGTACTGTAAAACCCGGCTGAGCAGATAAAGCCTGAAGTGGATTTATGGAGCAGGAGGGGTTCAGAAAAAGTGTTTCACAGGTTCTCATTTTACTATGACTTAGTGATGTTTAAGTAGTGAGAAAGTATCAAGGGCAGGGTGATGCAGACAAAATAAAATGACATTTCGACCACATAACTGTAACTATAATTTTGCAGTATTTTTAGGGAACTGTTGGTGAAGGGTAAACGGACTAACTGCTGTTTCTAACATACTGTATGTCCTGTGTTGCTCTTTATACAGTGAACAATGCATGACCTGACTGCCCAAGTCACCAGCAGCCTGCTGCCTTTCCCAGGAGTGACTATAGATGCTCTGGGGGAGGATGAGATCACCCTAGACTCTGTGCTACATGGGAAGTTTACTGTTGGTAAGCCTATTTTTTACTGATCAATGATGACTATAAATGGATATTTTCTTCCCTCCGTCCTTAGTTGCGATAACAACAAATCAAAGGTTTAAAACACATTGTCACGACTCCCTTAATGAGCTAAATAAATACATTGAAGTATTTAACACCCAGGTGGGGAGCATGACTCATTTTTTATTCATTCTTTTTCTTTAATGTAGATGGTATAGTGAAGTAGAAATAGTTGAGGCATCTTAAGTTATTTAAGAATGATCAAAATAATACATTCTAATAAATCTGTTGGTTGTCAGAACTTAAAGTATTCACTACACCAGTGAAACTTTAATTTCAAACAAGTGATTTACTAAGATGAGTTGCTCCATTAAACTTAGCTAGTAAAATTAAAAAATGATTAATTACTTGCTGGAACAGCACCAGTCAATCAACAGGGTAAACATGGAAGTCTCTGCAGAATCACAAGGTGTAACAAAACTTTCAAAAATATGAATTTTAATTTGGTGATGCTTAAATCTCCTGCATTATCACTTGGTTAAGTTTTAGCTTAAGAACAGCTTATACAACTGGCTGCAGGTCAGTTGTTATCTCATGAGCTGTTTTATTCTTAAAAATGGAACCTAGCTTGGTGATAATCCTAGATCTTAACCCCCTAACCTTTCATTTCCTTGTCCGTGTGCGTGAAGGCCGCAGCGGGCTGGCCTGGCTGGCCTGCGGCCCCCATCTGGAGGTTGTCCATGCAGTGACAGGAGAACGGCTGTCTGCCTACTGCTTTAGTGGTGGAGACGAACACCCACCCAGTGTCCTAGCTGCCAGGGACTTCAGCTGGCTCAAACGGTCAGAGCTGTTTCACTGTCTATCTCTTTATCAGTCTTTGACTCTATATATTTGCACGTTTCCTACTTTGTACTGCAACTAATACGTTCTATCGTATCTTATTGTAATCAATGTAAACAATAAACTAATAAACACTTGTCAAACTTGTGATTAGTGCTAGTCGACAGCTGTCAGAATCACATGCTTCTACATTTTGTTACAAAGAGAATTTTAAATGTATATTAATGATGGTGTGGAGGAAATATCAAATGTTAACTTCTTGACTGTTTTATTTTACTAGGTCTGGATTGCTGGTTGGCTTGGAGGAAACAGAGGGCAGCGTGCTGTGTCTTTATGACTTGGCACTGTCAAGGGTGGTCAAAGCTGTGGTTATACCAGGCAGGGTGAGTTGGTGGTGCACCAGGGTCCCCTCTACTCTTAACTGGTATAGATGGTCTTATGCTTTGAATCTAGATGCTAAAATTATGAAGCGGCAAATCACTGGTTTAGCTGAGCAGTCTAAGGACAAAAGATGTTTCTCAAAGAAATTCGATTTTTTTGATGTTAATGTTCATGTCTTCACGATGAACACAACACATACAAATGTTTAGACATTCTGTCAATACATAGTAACACCAGATTTCTTCATGTCAGCTATCAGTCAGCTCTATTTTCTTGCTATACTGTAGGCATTGGTCCTTGAAGAGGAATATTTTGGTGGCCTCACATTTTTGTGTCAGTAGGTAGTGAAATAGAGATTGATAAATGAAAACTTTGGATTTACAAGTAAGTTCTAAGTGGTGGTGGCACAACAGTATTTTGGAGTCACATTGTAGAATTTAGATTCAACTTTGAGACTTATCTGATTTAGCAAAGTTTTTGCAAAAGTGTTTCAAAAACAGCAGCCTATCCATCAAAACCTGAACAGCATCTCTCTTTCAACCCTCTCTGTTGTCTAGATTGCAGCTATTGAGCCGTTAGTGAGTTATGGCGGCGCAAGCACTTCGACCCAGCATCTTCATCAGAGTCTGCGATGGTTCTTTGGCATTGCCGCCGTGGTAACGGATCTCGGTCATGTTCTGCTTGTGGACCTCTGTCTCGATGACCTCTCTTGCAGCCAAAGTGAACTGGAGGCTTCAGGTGAGGAGCTTGCGTGAGGAAGAGTTGGGTTTATATGTGTTTGGATGCTTATGTGACTGTTCTTTTTGTTGGTCCCTTACAAACTGCTCTTAACCTTATTTGGAAGAGAAGAAATGATCAGTTTCCCCCATTCTGCACACCACATGTTACATGCATTGGAAAAAACATGGTTATATACTGACACCAATAGTCCATTCTGTGTTCCCAGACCTGCAGGTAGTGACCAAGTCTCCTGCAGAGATCCCCAGGCTTAGAGAAGTCAGCACCAGACAGGGCAGACATCTTTGTCTCCAGCTGAATGGGCCCAGTGGAGTTGGAGCCACAGCTCTGCAGTACATCTCCAGAACCAACCAGCTGGCAGTGGGATTTTCTGATGGATACCTACAGCTATGGAACATGAAGACTCTTAAGAAGGAGTGAGTCTTTGCATTTCTTGTGACTTCCATGTTTTGTGAAAGTGGGGAAGACGTACGAGGAAGATGCTTGGGTGTCAATCCTGTATAGCCTATCCTTTGAAATTAGGCCACATTGCATTATTACTATATGTCATGTAGCGTATTCCCAAAATAGAAATGCATTATTGCTGCAGTATAAGACTGCAATAAAGTAACAGTACAGTAGTTGAAAATACTTGAAGTATACTATACTATACTTGAACTTGAAGAGGCCAAGAGGTTAGAAAGTAACTACAAGAGTCTGTGCTTCTTTTGAATTCATAAGCAGCTATACTATAATTTAATCTTAATAGGTACATTTTAAATGTTCTTCAAACCACTGCATGTGTATAAATTGTTGTTTGATGTTTCACGTGTAGATACCACTCCCAGTTAGAGGGTGGCAGGGTGCCTGTGCATGCCTTCACCTTCCAGGAGCCAGAAAATGACCCCAGGAACTGTTGCTACCTCTGGGCTGTCCAGTCTTCTCAGGAACTGTAAGCCTTACATATAACAAGTACTGAAAGTGTTGTTGTTTTTTTATTGTTTGTTTTCTAAGCTCTTATTTTTCCTCTACCTCATCTCACTCCCACGCAGCGAGGGAGATATGGTCAGCCTCCGCCTGCTTCAGCTGGCCTTCAGTGAAAGGAAGTGTGTAGCTTCTGGGAAGATCCTCTATGAGGTCTGTAGTGCATACAAGATTACAACAATATTTACTCTCTAGTCACTTCAATTAATGAGTCCCTCTTTAACTTTCTGTCACACAGGGTCTGGAGTACTGTGAGGAACGTTACAGTCAGGAGTTAAATGGCGCAGCCTTCCCTCTCAGGGCCCAGGCCACCAACACCCGCCTGCTGAGTTGCCAAACCATCGAGAAGTTCAGACCCCATCCTGACAGGGATGACAGCATGAACGAAGGTAAGCCTGCTTTCCTTGAAACTACTTGTGGAAGATAGAAGCATGTGGGGAACTAATTAGAGCAGATTTTTAGCATTTCCCATCAAATTTGAATACTTTGACATTGCCGGCGTTGTCGTAGTAGAGAAATGGAATCTTAAAATGATTATACGATTATGTGCTCTCATTACAACTGTTGCTACTGCATGATGGAGAACAGTCCCACTCTTTGTCTCTCTTATTCTGTACTCTATCTGCTTGTCCTCTTATTTCTTACCTGCCACCTCACCCACACTTCTTCCCATTTTTAGTTGCATCTCCAGACACCAGTGTGTCTATCTTCAGCTGGCAAGTCAAGGCCTATGGTCAGGGAGCTCCATCTACCTACATCGGGGTCTTTGACATCAATCGTTGGTACCACGCACAAATGCCAGACTCTTTAAGGTACAGTGGAGACTGATTTTGCAACTGTTTAAGAGAATTAAAGGGTTTTTAATTTGAAAAATCACTTGATTGTGTATTTTCATAGTAAATTTTCTGAAACTTTTTTTTCCAGCATTACACACTGCGTTTGAATGATTATACATATGGCAGGTTGTAATGTGTTTATTACTGAAGAAATACATCAGACATGGGGCAGCAATTAGAACAGCTGTACATGCACAAAATGTAGTATACTGTAAATATTTGGTTTGTAATATTAATATGCTAATATAATAGACACCCACGGTTAGTGATGTTGTTTGTCTGACCCTTATTGGTAGTTTGACTAAACAGCAGTAGTGCAGGTAATTAAGTGCTCATCGTGTCCTCTTTTCCTGCTGTTATTGTAATGATTGCTTGATTTCCTGTGACACTGCATTTCACTTGCGCTTGTGTTGTTGTCAGAACGGGGGAGTCTCTGCAAAATTGTCCGTACCTGGCAGTTTGGTCTCTGGACCCAGTGGTGCAGATGGTGTCTGCACACGTCCTCCTGGATGTGGTGGTGCATGACCGCAGCCTGAGCAGGGGCCTGCCCTTCACCTGCCCCCCACCAGAACAGTACTTTAACCCCACCACATATAACTTTGGTAGGTGTAGACACTGTATGTAGAACAATGTCAATATGAGATAATAGGGAGAGCAATAAAAATGGAATATTGAATTTGCTTGTGCTGACATGCCCATAGTTGTAGCTGAAATATAATTATATTGAATTATAATTATTGTTTTTCCTTTCATGTTACAGATTCTACCTGCTTGCTCAACTCTGGAATTGTGCACCTAACCTGCTCTGGGTATCAGAAAGAGGCAAGTTGCCTCTGTTAATTTTTCTATCATGCAAACTTACTTTTATGGCATTAAATCCAAATGCCAATTATAGGAAGTGAATATGTGACTATATTAATACAAAGGCAAACTTCAAACTGTTTGTATTTTAGTTTACATGAGTTTTCTTCTGTATTTTTATTTTATTATTATTATTATTATTATTATTATTATTATTATGACTTTTCCTTGTGTGTTTTTGTGTTTGAATGGGCATGACATGATATAATGTTAATCGCTGAGGCTACACAGTATGTACTATGCATGTAGGACTTAAATATGTGAAGATGATTTGAATGGAAAGTAGCCTTGTTTTACACCTCACCATTGTCATCAACACCAGACCCTGAGCTTTTTGAAGAAAGCTGCTCCTTGTTCCAGTGACATCATCTCCACTAGCTACTCTCGCTGCCTCATGTCCGGCCTACTCTCATCTCGCCTGGCTGACACCCAGGCCTCCAGCCTCTCTCAGGTACACGCACATCCTTGGCTGACATCTTGGTTTTCCGAACCACTTGTTCACGCAGACGCACAAAGCCACCGCTCTTGATGTTTTTGTTCTCCCTCTTTTACTTCAGATTAAAGACGATCTTTCATGTGATACAAAACAATGTACAGAATTAAATAAAATATGTATTCTGAAGTTTTGATAGTTATTTGTACATGTAACTTGATGTTGGCCTTTAGGAGGAGCAGCTGGATGCCATCTTGTCCACAGCAGTGGAGACCAGCTCCTTGGGACTGATCACTGGCTGTATTAAGCAGTGGACTGCGGAAGGTGAGGAGTCATACTTGGAATAACTGAATAACTGTTTCTCAAACTTCCCGCCCAATCACATTGCACCCATAACGGCAAGTATGTGGTGAAGACATTCAGTGTTGCTCTCTTTGGCTTCATCTCACACATAGTACTTTATAATACTTTAAACCTTTGCTAAGCCCCTCTACATACATGCCACCAGCCCTGCAGTCAACTCTAATGCTCGTAATTCTGTCCTTAAACAGAACAACCAGGCTCTGCATTGAACCTGCGCTACATCCTGGATTGGGCCTGGAACAAAGTAGTCCAGACCAAGGAGGAACTGGATGGCATCTGTATGTTTTAATTTTTTTTGTTTTGTTTTGTTCTGAATTATGTAGAATGTTATTTAGACAGGCCAGAGGTTTAAAAAAAAGTGGATCTTGTAAATCCATTTTGCAGTCTTAATAATACTAAAAATGTTACCATTGGATCAAATACCCAGTGACCCATTTGAATAGATTAGATCAGATATGTTTGCATAACCTCTTTGTAAGGTAATTAAACCCTTAAGGCCAATGACAACTCAGGCTTTTATAGTACAGTATTATTTAACCTTACCAAGGATAGGAAATACTTGCCATGTCCATTTGTTGATATTGTAAATTATTCATTATTTAACTGACATAAATTCTTCCTGTTTCCTCTCATTTCTCTGCTGTTTGTTTCAGTTTATACATTTATGTTGTACATCTGTTCCTCCTGTGCGTGTTTGTTGCCGCAGGTGCACCGCTGTTCGACAGCTCATCCAACTTCACAGACCCTCAGACCATGCAGCTGCTACAGCACAGCCAGAGACTGCTCAGTAACCTCAGTACCATCTTCCACTGTCTGCTCAGTGAAGCTCAGGAGCTCACACAAAAAGGTGCAGTATCCACGCAGATACAATCACATGAGAAAGTGTTATATTTCCCTGTGATGTCAGTGAGAACAGGTTTAGCCAGCACACAAACACTCTTTTAATTCCCATTCGTGCTAAACTGTAATGAAACACTCTTACCAGTGTTTTTTTTTTTTTAATGTCTACCCAGTGTTGATGATATCTAGTGGCTCACAGCTTTATGGTTTGATACACCTTGAGCTACAATGCTCCTTTTGATTAGCCATATCTTGTTATTTTGAGTCATTTGTAGTTCTTCTTAGCTTCTGGTTATATTTTGCTTTTTATTGTGTAGGTCTGGTGGGTCTGATGAACAAGAACATGGTGTCCAGTCTGATTTCCAAGTACGCCCAGGTTGTGCTCTGGTTCTGTCGTACCGGTCTACTGCCTGAAGGATCAGGTAAAGTGTTGCTGGCATGAACATGATCTGGGAAACCTTACCAGTAATTGCACAACACAATTTCTCAGAGAGTGAGTGAGTAAACAAGTTGGAAACAGATTGAATATCTTTAGGTCACTGACCAGAGTGACCTAAAGATATAACTAGCATTGTGCAATGTAGAGTGGGGGGAAATTCTTAAATCAAAAACAGCCAGGACTTTTAACTGGCTACAAGAGGTGTAGCCAGTTAAAAGTCTGGCTACTGTAAACAAGTATTCATTAATATTTGCAGAAATGTGTCTGGTTCAAGTCTGTTTCTTGAGTTCGTATTATTCTTAAACTAATCTTTTAACAGAAAATCATCGGAGCATATAATTTGTTAAGGGGTTGCCAAACTTTTGAATATCACTGTATTCAGTTTTGTTTTTTTTCTGCTGCCTCCTCAGCAGACGCTGACGCTCTCCAGATCTCCAGGCCTTTCTACACTCACTCAGTCATCAGCAACTATTATATTATACGCAGAGAGGAGCTCACCAGGCTGGCTAAGTGAGTAATCTTTGCTTGAAAGCAATTAAATCTTAAACTGCAGCTAATTAATATTTTCACAAATAATATCTCAGTTACTTGTTGCTCAATAGTTGAGTCAATAAGATGTTAAAATGACGGATGCCCATTTCAGTTCTCACTTTTTCCCTGATGATGGTCTACGTTGATCTAATGCTCACTCTCTGCTGTTGTCTTCTCAGGGGCAAGTGGTGTGCAGACTGCCTAATGATTGACGGTTTAGTTGGCCAGTGTGGTGAACGCTTGACCAACCTGTGGAAAAGGGATGAGGGTGGGACAGGGCAATACCCACCACCTACACTGCATGTAAGCATTACACTTATTTATTTTTAGTTTAATTTATTTGTACAGTCTGATTTATGTCAAATTTAGTTTGCATCTGTGGCTCTAACAGTGTGTAAAGAATTTAATTTTATACCTTTTGATCCACAGGCCTTATTGGACATTTATCTACTGGACAGCATTGATGAAGCGACTAAACATGCAATTGTATCCTTTAATCAATAATGGCCAAATGCCAAGTCATGTTCATGTCAGCCTTGGCCTTTTTGTAATCCCGTTGGCTTCATTACATAAAACCAGTGCTTTTGTTTCTATTTATATATCTGCATGTTTTTGAAAAACTGAAATCTACATATTGTTCCATGTTGGGTCATTTATTTTTATTTTGTAACCTTGTTGTAGTTGTAAATGAGATGTAAGTTAACCCTTCTGCATGTATGAGCCTTGACCTGCTGTCCCAGGTGATTTACCTGTTGCTGGATGTTATGTACTCCTTCCCCAGTAAGGAGGGAGCATCAGTGGAGTCTTTCCCCACAGCTTTTGCCATCCCTATTGGACTGGTGAAACTAGTACAAGGCCTCTGGCTGCTGGACCATCATGACCACCAGGTACACACACATTGACACCTTTTGACTGACTTTTCATTTTCCCTAAGATGTAAATTTGGATACAGAGAGGTTGTGCAAGGCAAAAGAGCTTTACTGTATTTATTTTACAGTTATTTTATTTGTATCATACTATCCATCTGTAAGGTTTTAGCTCTTTTTAAACCTTATTTTCTTCTTTGTCCTGATCAGAGTTCATTTGAGCTGCTCCTGCATCCAGCTGCCTCTCAGTGTCAGTTTGAGTGGCAGCACGAGCGTGTCCTGCAAGCACTGATGTGCCAGGGCCAGCACTCGGTGGCTCTGCGATACTTCCACGTTACGAAGCCCCCAATTTCCTCCACCTCCCAGGCCAAACTCTGCCTGTCTGTACTGCTACACAACAGGTAAGAGCAAAGGGGGAGGCACTTCTTTCTCTGTGCAAGAACACCAGCAGAAACATTAAATAACTAGTTTTGCAACTGTGAGACATGGACAAGAAAATGGGTTTTTGTTTTAGGAGACAAACTTGTTGACAGTCTGATGCCAGTCTTATCTTACCTTTAATAACCAGCCGGTGTGCCCTTCTTCCAGGTGTCTCATCGAGGCGTGGTCCTTACTTCGGCAGCATTCTAATCGCCTGAACATGGGTGAGCTGCTGGGCTTCCTGTATGAGAGCTGCCAGGAGCTGGGCCTCATGAAGGAGCTGCTCAAACTGCCCCTGGGCCTCGCTGAACAGGTAGAAGAGAGATGCGTGGTTACATTGGTGGACATTTTTAAAAGCCTAACCCTTCATTGTTCTGCTTGTACATTAATCTGTCTTTGTGCTTTTGGATTATAAAGTCTTCTTGGGGTTGTGTTTCAGGAATGTTTGGAGAAGTTTCTCCAGGGCACAGGGGGTCTCCAGAACAGAGAACTGCTCATGGTTCATTACCTTCAGCAGGCCAATTACATCCCTGCCCTGCAGCTCAACCACAGCCTCAAAATGAACCTGGTGGTATGTTTGACACACACACACAAAGTATTGCGCTAATGATCACAGCATTATCTTGATATACAGTATACAACATTTACTAAAGTATATTTAGAATCAGATGTACTCATGAATTGTTATCAATTTAGACTAAACTGTGAACCACAATATCCAAATATGAAATTTTTGTCACCATGTGATTTATACAGAGAGAAGATAATTGAACCCCATAAGATTTATAACCACCTTCTCTTACTTCTTTGTTCCTAGAATGAGCGAGACCCAAAGCTTAAAGAACGATCCAACACCAGGAACTCTATATTGGATCAGTATGGCAAAGTTTTGCCCAGAGTCCAGAGGAAACTGGCGATGGAGAAAGCCAAGCCCTACCAGCATTCCTACGCCATCCACAGAGAAGGTAAGGAGGTGTTCAACTTGAATTCATGTCTATTAAAATTCACCCCAATGGTAACATGTTTTCAGAGCAGGAAAAAGTATCAAAATGTTCATAGAAACTTCTCAAACCACACTCGCATAAATCACTTGCTCAGTACGTTCCAGTATGTTTTTTTTGCCAAATAATGGCTCCATATTACATAAACTGCTTTAGTTTTTTTTGTTGTTATTTGTCAAAATAATATACAACATAAATAACAATAACGTATTTACACACTGTGCTCCAGTTTCTCGGCCGCAGCCACTGTCAACCATCACCAAGCGCTCTGCCAGTGAGAAGGTGATGTCGAGGGCCGGCTTGATCAACAATGTCCTGACCAAGATTGAGGAGGTGTGGTTAGGCAAAGGAGCTACACCACAGTCTTCCCCAGCCAAGAGGTGAGCAGACAAAATTACCAAAATTGCATCTCAGAGGTAATTATTTGTATTATTTTGATTTATTTGATTATTTTCTAACCTTTTTCAATTTGTTTCTGCCAGCCCCAGGGCAGCTGATGTTCAGAGCCCCAAATCCTCGACCTTGGCCCTTCCTGACCCCTTCCTGGGAACTCCTATCACCATGACCTCCAAACGAAAGTCAAGGTACTCTCAGAAGAGCTCCATGTTAGTCTGAATGAAGCAGACCATAGATAATTGTTTGAACATGAAAGGAAATATTGTTGCTCTGGCCATAACCAGAATAGCAGCAGTGTGATCCTTTATGTTTTAAAGATATCAAAATTAACTGAGTAATTGGTTCTAAAATAATACAATTTAGTTGAGCATCAGAGCCAAAATCAAATTTCCACAGTACTGATACACTATTATATTTTGAGAGACCTCACAATAACAAACTCTTTGTTAACCCTTATTATGGAACTGGGAAATACATTACATTATACTGATGGAATATTTGACTTGGAAAACTATTCATGTAAATCTTTTTATAGCATTTTTACAATCACATTAGTTACAATATTGGAACCTACATCTTAATATTGTGTTCAGTTATTGGTAGTATACTGTACACTCTCAACAAATACTTACATATTAATGTTATATTAATATTTATATTCCAAAAAGCTACGTGCATGCATGACAGAGTTTTGTTAAAACAGCATTAAAGTCATGGATGCTTTGCATTCCTTCCTCATCTTCAATGCGATCCAGGCTGTTGGACTTGGTGGTTCACCCCTCCTGTCAGACCCCTCGCCCTCTTCTCAGCCCTCCCAGACCTCCCAGCTCCTGGGTTTCTCCAAAGAGCACCAGCAAGGCCCCTGAACTCAGTCTGCTGCAAACACCGCAGGTTGTCAAGGTGAGTAGACCAATGTTGAATTTTCATGTGTTCTTAAGTAATTAAAAAAATGTATATTTCATGAACACTGTCAGGATATCTAAAGAAGTCAAATCTGTATAAATATAAACGTTGTTTATGTAGTTTATTTTCTTAATAATTGACGAATGTTTTGGTATTTTGTTACTTAGACTTTTCATGTTTTTGTTCTGTCAGCGAGCTCGGGCCTTGGCTGCTTCTGGCCCTGTGTTCTCAGCCTTCACTCCCCAGTCCATCCTGCGCAGCAGCCTGAGGCCCACACCCGTCGCCACGCCTTCTGCTTCTCCAGGACGCTCCATCACCCCGCCGCTCCGCAGCAAAGAGAGCCGGATCACCTTCATCGAAGAGGCAGAATCTCCTGAGCCAGAGAAGGGCGTCCGATGGACCAATGGGGTAAGACAATATAGGAGAGTTGTGTTGACTCTGAGAAGCCACCTGAAACATAAAACCAAAAGAAAACTACTTTTTGGACCAATATCGCATTCGACAAAACTCATTAGATGGTTTTTACCTGGATCCTTAAAAGAAGTGTGTGTGTTCATCAATACAGATTATTATGCACAATGTGCAATACTCCACTAATACCAACAGATCACATTGGTCTTGAGCTGCTACCTAATTTGTGCTTAGTGGTCCTCTTTCTCATCAGTTATCTTCCTCCTTGTTTAGCTGGATGGTTTGATTTTGTCTTTATAATAAAACGTGTCTTCCAATCCTTTTTGGAACCGATTCCCTCTAGATGGCAGCAGACAGTGAGATTAGCTTGCTGACCAGAGGCTCCACGCTATCCAAGGCTTCACGTAAGACCTGGTCCTCACAGCCCGCTGAGGAGGAAGTGGATGGAGACGAGGAAGGGGAACAACCTCGTGTAAAGTTCTTGCCTCCAGAAGGTGGTATTCCCTCACCACAGCTGAAATGCTTCGAGAGCGAGTCATCCTCCATCCATGAAGTCGCTGCAGAAAGCCGACCATCAGATGCAACGCAAGCACGACTTAGCCTGAGCTTTGACGCCAGCCAGGCGTCTTTCCGTTCAACAGATACCACTCTAGAGTACTATGATGCACCTCTCTCAGAAGAGCAGAGGGTAGAGGAGGGTAATACAGCTACAGAGAAAGATGAAGAGGTAGTGACGATGAACAGCAAAGGCCTAACTGAAAAGGAAGAACCAGAGGAAACGCCCATACCAACCATTGAGCAAAACCCTCTCCTGGCGTCGGAGAATCTAGAGCAGGAAGAGGAGGAGGTGAAGGAAGAAGAAATATTTGAGGATGTGATGGAGATCAGTCTTGAACAGGAATCTAAAAACGAGGAAGAAGTTCAGTCTGAAAAGGAGGATGAACAGGATGTTGAGTCAAGTTGCGAACAAGAGGAGACGTCTAGTCACGATCAAGGTAGTTAATTTGCTTCATTTGTTCTTATTCATTTCATTCAGAAATAAAAGGTGTTGAAAATATTTCTGTGTGTCGCCACACTTCACTTGATGCATTTTGTACGCTACTAGTTTGTAACCAGGTAATTGAGAGCACGGACTCTGGCGCTGAGGTCGAATATCAGGATCAACCAGCGACAGCCACAGGACAGGACGTCCAGTCAGAGGCCACTGAATCCACAGAGTTCATTGAGCACCTGAAACCATCTGGAGCCGCTGAACCCACAAATGAACCAGAGGAGGAGCTGGAGCAATCAACAGGTCCATTCTTAAATTATGCATTTATACTGTAAAACGTTACAAGATATTACCACCTCATATTAGACAAGACTGTAGTTATTCAACATATACACAACACTATGGGGAAGTGGTACAACTGTAAAGTATCTTCAATAAACTGTCAATACACATGGCTTTTCTGAAACTCATCAGTATAGGTTGAAACATTATATTACCCAACCATACCAAGGTTATAATGATTGACTTCTGTATGATCACAAGTACTTGTGAGAGGAGTGAAATGATAAAGGTGGTGGGTTTCAGTTTCCTGTTCTGTTACTTGCAGTAATGAATTTACATTGACTTGGTGCTGAAGGTGGTTCGGTTACTAAAAGGATGATGATCATTTGTTTTTGTGTTGTTTGCCAGCAGATCTGACAGACTTTGTGCAGAGACATCTGTTTGGCAGTGACCCGTCTCCTCCGCTCACCCGCTCAGGAATCCACAACGCATCACAGAGCCAGACATCCTTCAACAGGTCTGTAACCTTTTCTGTTTACAAAAAGAAGAAAGAAATCTCTTTACGGTAACACACTTTTTTTTTTTTTTAATTAAAAGCCCTCAACATTTTCATTTCAATCCATATCTCTGAAGATATAGGTAGATAAAAATCACTTGTAACACCAGATCGCACATGGCAAATGTTTGTAGTTTGTTCTCTAATGGTTGAAACTTTCAGCAAAGTGTCTCTTGACCACAGGGACCTTTTACCCAGGAACCTTTTTAGGAACTCAGGGGGGGTTTCCTTCCTTTAGCCAGCAGAAGAACCTGGTTCTTGTTTTGGTTCCTGATCTATAGCCATAGTTTGCCCAGGGTTTGTAGGTCTTGAGAAATTAAAACATGAATGCACTCAAGGAACATGAATTATTTTAAAGAAATCACTTTCAATGAAAATATCATTGAGGCCATATTAAAACAAACCTTTATTACACCATATCACCGTAAATATGGGAATTTGGCTTGAAGTTGTGAAAATATTGTGTAACCCTGTGTTTCTTTTTACTGTGCTTTTCAGCTGCTTATCTGTTTATTGTTTTGTTTTTCACAAGTTAAAAGATCTCATTCTCCTTTCTCCCAGTGAGTCACTGGGTGAGGTTGAAGAGGAGGAGCAGGCAGCTGCCGAAGCTCCCCCGGTGTTCACCATCCAAAAATCTACTGCCTCTGTGACGTCCTCTGAGCCAACTGGCACCGACTCCCACTGTGAGGAACATTGAACACACATGCACATTAACACTGGTGCTCCAACTGTTACAGTGCTATTTTACTCATTTTCTCACACCTTTTCTGCTTGTTCTTTCTTTTTATCTCCTAGCTGTTGTGAGTCTAAACGACAGTGAAGAGCTTTCTAGCCCTGTGTCTGAGGAAGAAGATGATGAGGAGGAGGAGTCTGATCAAGCTGAGGAGGAGGAGGACTCTGGTAGTGAGGTGGAGATCATTGAGGAGGTCCAGGGTAATGGGAGGCTGCCACCCCTCCAACCCAATTCAGTCTTTGTACAACAGGGACACACACACTTCCTGCCAAGTCTGTCAGAGCAGGAGGCTGCCGAGTTCTCTCTGATCCCACCCGGTGCAGAGATGAAGGTAACAAATGTAGAGCTGAAACGATTAGTCAATTAATTGATTAGTCGATTGATGGAAAATTAGTCTGCAACAATTTTAGTAATCATTTATCGTGGAAAAATACCAAACATTCTCGGATGTCAGGATGTTCTACTTTTCTTTGTTTTATGTTGTATTGTAAACTGAATATCTGTGATTTTGGACTGTGGGTCAGTAAAACAACACATTTGAAGATGCCACCTTGGGTTTTGGAAAGTTTTCACCATTTTCTAACGTTTTGTAGACTAAATGATTCATCTCCAAAAAACAACAAAAAAAACTACTAACTTCTCCTGCATGTTTGCTCCATTACAGATGGTAGAGGAGGACATGGAGGGTGAGGTGGTGATGGTGAGACTCGGGGCAGATGAAGGAGTGATGGGGGCAGATGAGGTTGAAGAGCAAGGATCATCATACATGGAGCTCAAACCCTCTACCACTCTCCTGGTACCCCTGGAGCTTGTGGAGGGGCAGGACGGCCTGGTGGACAGTTCTCAGCTGGGTCTTCCTGAGCTTCAGCAAGCCGTCATGCCAGATGACCCGAGGTCAGAAACTCACAGCGGCTTCTCTCTGATGCTGGATATGGACGAGGACGGGGATAAAGAGGCAGACACACTACCTATGGAGAATGATGAGCAATTCTCCGACCCTCCCACCCTGTCTCCAGCAGTGGATGAACTTTTGGAGGCTAGTGATGAACTTGTGGCCGAACCTGTGGTTATTCTTTTGGGCACAGATGATCAGGATCCTCCCGTGTCTGGAGAAGCCTCCGAAGAGGACCAGAGGAAAGAGATGGACATCTTGGACGGAGTTGACGTAGACGGACCGACAGAGTCGGAACTTGTAAAACTCGCTGACCAAGCCGACCTACAAACTGAAACCCTTGAGGCAAACCATGAGACAGAGGATGCTAAAGAAGAGAGGGATGCAGAGTTAATGATGCTGGCTGAAGATCATGAACCTGCAGGTCTTTCAGTCCCTGAGCCAACTCCAGTGGGAGATCTCCCAGCAGTTGTGGATGACAAAGACTCCATGGCAGAGAAAGATGGTGCTGAGGAGGTGATGGGAGAGGAGGAGGACAAACCACACACCACACCACCACCTGATGAGGACCAGGACAAACCACCACCTGATGAGGACCAGGACAAACCACCACCAGATGAAGACCAGGACAAACCAGCACCTGCTGAAGACCAGGACAAACCAGCACTTAGTGAGGACCAGGACAAACCAGCACCTGCTGAGGACCAGGACAAACCAACACCTGCTGAAGACCAGGACCAGGACAAACCAACACCTGCTGAAGACCAGGACCAGGACAAACCAACACCTGCTGAAGACCAGGACCAGGACAAACCAACACTTGCTGAAGACCAGGACCAGGACAAACCAACACCTGCTGAAGACCAGGACCAGGACAAACCAACACCTGCTGAAGACCAGGACAAGGACAAACCAACACCTGCTGAATACCAGGAAGAGCCTGAAGAGAATGGGCCTGTTAATATGGACACAGAGATTTCCCCCAGCGCAGAGACAGCGATTGTTGTGGTGGAGAAGCAGCAGCACCACAAAGCCTCGGCAGAGACAGAAGAGGATGACAGGGAAGAAATTGAGACGGAGAAAGAAACGAAAAGAAGAACCAGGGGAAGACAGAGAAAACCTAAAGATGCTGAAGAAGAGAAACCTGTGTCAAATAGCCAGCCAGAGGAACAGCCTGTGCCAGAGACCCCCACTTCTCAGAGGAAAAAGAAAGCTCCTTCCACTCCAACACGGAGGACCACGAGAGGGAGGACAGTCACCTTTATCTCTCCCCTTCCGGAGGAAGCAGAGGAGGATGGGACAGTAGAGGAGGCAGAATCGAGCTCTCTGGTCCCTGCCTCGCCTAGTCGTACACCCAGAAAAAGTAAACAGAACAAAGAAATCAAAGTCCAAGCTAGCACACCTCGAAGAAGTACTCGCAAAGCTCAGCCGGAGCTTCTTAAAGACGAGGCTGAAGACAGGGAGGCCATGGATAATGACACCACTGTTGCATCAACCTCCAAGGCCTCTTCTCCAGCCAGACGGCGGGTTTCCCAGAGGGCCACGTCAACAAGGGGCAGCCAAAGGACCGAAAGCGGTAGTGAGGAGGTGTCTGCAGCCACAGAGGTTGAAATCAAAGATGAACAAGAGGACGAGGTCACAGATACAAAGGTTTCTCGACGAAGAGCCTCCAAGACTCCCACACCGGCCAAACACAGGACCACTCAAGGAAACACTCCGAGGAGGTCCAGCAGAAGGATACTGAGTAGCAGTGAGGTGGTGTCAACGCCGTTAGATATTTTGAAAGAAGAGAAGGAACAGGAAGAGGTCTTTGCATCCCCTGTCAAACGCAACTCCAGGAAGACAAAGACAGAATCATTAGAGACGCAGTCGGCTCTGCTGGAGGAGGAAGAGGAGGAGAACAAAAAACAGCAACTTTCCAGCCCCGGCAGGACGACTCGTCGGTCCAACCAGATTACCCTAAAAGTTTATCCACAAGTAAGGATTCAAAAATGTCTCCTTTTCTTTTGCAAGTTGTTGATGTTAAATCAGCTGAAAGCTGTCACAGATAAGAATGTTTTTGTTTTGCTTCATAGATCTTGTTCACCATCATCTGATGTTGACAGATATTTTTGTTTGACGTTAAACTGTTAAATAACCTTTCTCTTTAATATATTTGAGACACAACTTTCCATAAAAGTATTAGTTTTAACCCATAATTTTCAGTTCAACCCGTTTTGTCCATTATAAACCTGATCCATCCACTATTGATCATTGATGACATTTAACACTCGCAGGTGAAACTGGTTCCTGTGTCACTTCCTCAGAGTACAAGGAAGACGAGAGAGACAATTACTGAAAATGTAAAAGAAGGTGAAGCTCTGCTGGAGCCTGAACTTAACTGCAACGCTGGTCGCACCAACTCCCTTCGACCAACTAGAAGCAAACTCTGGGATTACCCTGAGGAAGACCTTCCCTTACTGGACTCTCCGTTAGAGGTGAATTCTGAAACCCCTGTCGCGGACGCCCTCATCAAGAGACTTCAGGATGAGGAAGAGAAGCAGGAAGGTACGTATGAGGCTGCGTACGGTTTGAAAATACAACGAAAATAATAAATTAAAAAAACTCAAGAAGCTGCGTTGGTGTGGGCGTGGTGCTACAGGTACTGGTGAGACAATCCCAGTGAAAACTGGTGTTCATCAGACTACTTTAATTCAAAGGGTTCGTTAACACACTGCCATCCTGAAAGCTCATTTTTAAAGGACATAAAACACACTGTCCTCTAATCTTGATCATGACACATTGTTTTAACATTTTGTACTTTTTTTTTTGCAGACGTCCGCTCTAAAGTAAAGAAGTTTAAATGTGCAGACATGAATGTATAAAAGTGTAAACTCTTTGTTATACAGGAGGAGTCGTCGTCACAAAGATGGTACGAACCAGCAAGAGGAGCAAGAAGTCGTCAGTGGAGCAGGTTCACTCGCTGCTTCCCGTGGAAGCCAGCCTGGTCCCTGAACCCGAGGAGGACGAGTCTAGTCCAGGCAAGCACTCATTCATCTACTCGCCCTCGCGAAGAAGAACAAGAGGTGAGCTGTGTATCCATTTAGCTGTATGTCCGTCCATCCATTCACCCATGATGGTTTTAACCCCGTGCTGTGTCTGTGTGTTAGCTAATAGAGCAGAGTCTCCTGGGCCGAGTGAAGAGTCTGCGGCGCCCGTCACTCGCAGCAGGAGAAGGGTGGTCAAAGACGCCTCTGTTGCTCCTCATGTAAGTGCTTCTGCTTATGAGCTTCACACTGTTGGTGTGGATTTGTACTTTTCACCTGAACATAGTCAGTTCTTCAAACATGTGATCCCACGAGCTCATTGTTAGCTTTGCACAAAGCAGAGAGTTATTTTTGATTCTTCCACAAAAATGAAAACTTTTGCTTTACTTTTAGATTAAAACTAATTTTGACTAACACCACGCTAGTGTGATATTAGCTGATTGTATGCAAATCAGTTGCAGTGTAGAAATTGTCTGTTTTGCAATTACTTTGTTTTCCTGCTGTTAACTTCTTTTGTTTTTTCTAGACTCTCCATTTGTAGCTATGTAGCTATCTTCTGTCTGTTACCAGCCTTTGAACAGGATGTTTGCACAAACAAAAGAGCCTCTTCACTGCTCTGAAATGACGTATCAAGGATTGTAGCTTTATTTAAAAAATCAGGAATAATCACGTTGATTTTAAGGGGGAAATAATGAACAAGAGGCATTTTTAAAAGCAATTTAATTTTTTATCGTTGTCTTTTTCTTTTTTTCCAGGATGAAATTGCCTCGGAAGAAGATCACGTGGAAGTGGAGAAAGCAGCAGGTGTTTCTAAGACCAGACAAACAGGCAAACGAACAGCCAAGTAAGATCCTGTTTCCCTGAGAATAATCCCTTATGGACCCCTAAGACTGAGGATACAAGTCTTTTAGTCTTAATATTTTAAACCAGGCTGTTATTTTTCAGTGACATAAATCAGTTTGTAATGCAGTTATTTGTATGACTTTTGTTTGCCTTAATCACAATTTACACCCCCGTTTGTTTGGGCTGAAGAAAATCTGTCCCTGCTCAGGTTTTAGTTTTTTCTTTCTCCACCTTCAGATCCAAAGCCGTTTCGGAGCCGCCTCCCGTAGCAGAGGTGGCGCTGATCTCGCCTCTGCCCAGCCCAGCTGATCCGCTCCCGCGAGCACAGAAGAGGATTAATGAGGGAGAGGCCCCAACCTCGAGCAGGAACCTCCGACGCAAACGCATAATGGACACCGTTTTCACAAAACCCGTCACGCGGAGGAAGAAACTCTAAGGAGGTTGGTGGTGGTTTGAACCAGTGAACCTCAGACAGCCACCTGAAGATTTGAACCAGCTCGGTCTGAAGCTGTCAAATAAAAGTGTATGCCTAAACAAACTCATGATGGTTCTGTTTCCTCAAATGCCTCGCAGTGCTGCGGCTGTCTTTGTGTATTGACTTCCCTGTAGGACAATAAAACAAAAGCAATGTAGGCATGAAAATATATTTTTGGGACAAAACACACTGGTGGATAGTAGTGTGAGAGAGGACTATATTTTTAGAGTTTACGTGTCCCGCTCGTACTAACTTGATTTCACTTGATATTGTATCTGTGGCCATTTTGTGTATGACATTTTGCGACGCTCCTCGTAATCAGCTTAATTCTCTGGGCACAGAATGACACAAGGGAAAGCAATCAGTGTGGGCTTTTAGAAGCTCCCATTAATAAAACCAGAGAGACTGAACTGATCCTGCCTCTGATGAAGAGGTTTTATTTACATTCTCTTTATTTTAATTTTTTTTTTGTTGTTGTTGTTTACTTTTAAGATTTCGAGGCCTGCTTTGTTTTTTCTATTTAAGAAGAAAAGCAACCAACCCAGTGGAGATGAAAGATTTCTACTGATAAATTTGTATATAGTCTTTTGCTATGTTCCAAATAAAGTTAATAAATAAATCTTAAAGAATTATGTTCATTTTGAAGTTTCAAGTGTCTGGAATGCATTTGATCATCTAATCAGACTGCCTATGCCATAGTCTTAAAATGTCAGTCAATTTGGGGGATTTTCTTTGAAACTTTAAAACTTTCTTGTACACTATTGCCATCAGATCTGGACTGTTTTTGTATGTTGGGGATGTTTGTATAGTGTGAAAGACACAAAAAAGACTTGCACAGCGGTTTGGTGTTGTTAAAACTGTTTTGGGAAATGTTAATAGGCTTGTTGAATTAAATTTATGGCAACCACCATCTGACACATAGACTATTTTCTGATGAATGTATGTAGAATGTCTTATTTTTGATGACTGCTCTTTGATAAACATGGTAAAGCTTGAATACTTCTCTACTTCTGGTGTTGAGTGATTGTCTCAATTCAGTTTACTGTCTTTAAGTGCATGTGTTTGTCAGTTTGGTGGGTGGGTGGATGGATGGAGTGACCAGACCACAAAGCCTTTTTTTCTTTCTGTCTGTCCGAGGCGTGCAGTGAACCACTGAGTGGAGCTACGAGCCTCTAATTATCCTTCACAAACAGCTGAGACCTCCTCCTGTTGGTGCCTCACACATATCAGACGTGCATCGAACTTCATCAGCTTCTAGTTTGAAAACAAACCTTTTTAAATGTGGTTAATATCAGATATTTAGCTGTTAGGCTGAAGTTTGATTTCAGAGAAAGTCACTGAAATGTTGGCATAAATGTAGCTGTGAACATGTGACTGCCCTGTTTAAATTTGACTCCTGTTACCCTGTTCTCTGTCTCTCTTCTATAATTTATAGTTGTGGACAAGGTGAAAGTGAACCCGGCCTTATCTCCACTGCTCCACTTCACTAACAAAACACCAGGGTGGAGAGAAAGAAAATTAAAAGTATATTTTGTCTTCCCATATTAAATGCTTACAATTACTTTTTATTAAATAACTTAATCAGTTGTCATGCTTCTAGTCAATATTTAATTTTAGTCTCTAGCAGTGTCTGCTACACCTTATTGTCTCTGTTTCAGTTTAGACTCAAGTGTTTAGGGTCACCTCCACTGTTCAGCAAGTAAACAAAATGTTTTTTCCATCATGTTTTCAGTAAAACTTCATGAGCTATTTCCCAACAGGCTAATATGGAGCCCACCTGTAATACTGACCTGATTGTGTCCATGTCAGCGTGTAACTCGACACAGTCCTGCGTTCTGTGTGAGGGAGCCGATCACTCAGTCTGCCAGTCTCCTGTGTTGATACCTGCCTGCTGCACCATGAGGGCTAAAGCCTCGGACATGCACTGCAAGGACTGTGTCAAAGTGGCCGTCAGAGTCCGACCCTTCAACAAGGTCAGTGAAAACAACTGTACTGTTTTCTGATGGTGTCACATTCACTGACATATTACTATATGCTGCTATATCCGATATATACACTGATGGACCCTACCAGTGCCTTGATATGACAAAACTTGTTGTAATAGTTAATAGTAGCATTAGTGTTAACAGTATATAAACTAGAGTAAATATTAAATGAGACACCAGTTTATTCACAAATGTATGAGCAAAGAAATCCAGCATGATTTGACTTTACACACATTTATTATTTTTCTGCAGTGGTGTAAAGTAACTCAGTACATTTACTCAAGTGCTGTACTTAAGTACAATTTTGATGTACTTGTACATTACAACAAATACATCTTTTTTTCAATAGCTTCCATGTCAAGATTAGTGTTTTTTCTATTTCCAATAATATATTTTTATGGAAAATAAATATATTTTTCAATAGCTTCCATGTCATGTGACCCAGTGACTCCAAATGAATATCAAAATGTATCACTACATGTGCCACATATGACACACCTCTTTATATTGACATTCAATGCTTATCTGCCTGAATATCCAACTTAAAACATCACCGTGGTGTTAAAATGAGCCCCACCTTTACCAGCTGCAACATTAAAGTGATGTACATATTAATATTATACATATATTATTTTACTTTTTGTACTTTAAGTATATTTTGATGCTAAAACTTAAGTACTACTTACTTTACGTAGGCTACTGAGATTTTGACTGTACGACATACTTGTAACAAAGTCTTTCTACACTTTGGTATCGCTACTTTTACTTAAGTAAAAGATCTGAGTACTTCTTCCATTACTGGTTTTCTACAAATAAGATAGCAACACACAAATACATGGCTTAACTTAGAGGCCTGTCAGAGTGCAAAACCAGAAATTACAACAGGCCGATTCATGATACCATATATCAAATAATCTAATGAAAAGCTGGTTTAATATTCTCATACGTGACTTTGTAGCTGTGTTGCTTTGGTCTGATGGTGGCTGGTGGATGTTGTGTAGCCTGGGCGAGCTCAGATGAAAAATAATGGATTTGGTGACAAAGCAGATATTAAGTACTTACCTATTCTTACTAAAATGATCAGACCCTCACATATTGTACCACGCTGACAGATATCTTCACTCTCCTTGTGCTTCTTAAGAGGAATTAAACATCAGTCTTTTACTTTCACTTCCTCCCAGTTTCCTTTGAAATCCAAATTAAATGTGATTATGAAAACGTCCTCGTTTTCTCCTCCTCCCTCCATTCAGAGAGAGAGGGATGCGGGCAGCCGCTGTATCGTCTCCATGGTGTCGAGCTCCATCACCATCCAGGACCCGCGTGACTCCCAGAACCGTCGTTCGTTTTGTTTCGACTACGCCTACTGGTCCCACGGTGGCTTCACACGAGACCGCAGCGGCCTCTTCGTGCCTGAAGAGCCCGGGGGACGATACGCTGACCAGGTCAGCTCCAAGGCATCCCGGTAGAACAGGCAAAGACTCGGTACCAACAGAACATAGTGAACCCTGTACAACAAGCAGAATGCACAGGAGAAGATCTAGACAGTATAAATGTAGACTGTCCAGACAGAACAGACCTAGAGTGAGAGGTGAACAGAGTTTGATCAATACTGGGTTACAAGTTTGCAGCTTACAAAATGTCATCTGTCCCCAGGACAGTGTGTTCCAGGACCTGGGAGAGGGGATACTGGAGAATGCTCTGCAGGTAGCAATCATCATATACTTAATTCAGTGTTTTTTTGCACCCAAGCAGATTTTGTTCTGTGATAGTTGGCTGAAACATTTTTGAGCTTCTACTGTCAGTTCAATTTAGATCTGTTCTAACAGTGAATGTCCTAAAATGATGTCTGCAGGGTTACAATGCCACACTGTTGGCCTACGGGCAGACCGGCTCAGGGAAGAGTTACTCGATGGTGGGCTATGGGCCTAACAAAGGCCTGGTTCCTAAACTCTGTGACCGACTGTTTCAGGCCATCAGAGAAAATCAGGATACCAGACAGTGTCAGGTGAAGAGTGTGTGTGGCTGTTTGGGTACATCATCATTTACCAGCACACAGTGTCATGTGTGGGTGTGAAAATTCTGAATGTGTTTGTTCTTGATGTCTACACAGGTCTTTTTCAGTATGTTGGAAATCTATAATGAGCAGGTAACAGAAGGGGAAAGCAGCTACTCTCATTTTTCCTGTTGTCTTTTTTGTGCATCATCTCTTCCATCTCTGGATATCACATTCATTAAGAAGTCACTGCTTTGGTAGACGACAAGCGTTCCCTCCTTCCTTAATCTCTGCAACATTTTTTTTTGTCTCTCTCCTCTCTGTCCAGGTGGTGGACCTGCTGTCTCGGGGGTCTCGTACTCCGGGGGGGCTCAGAGTCAGAGAGGAGCAGCAAAGAGGCTTCTATGTGGAGGGTCTCCGAACAGTCCCGTGTGACAGCGCACCACAGGTAGAGAGCTGGATGGAGAGTATATATATACACTGTATATATATATATATATAGAGAGAGAGAGAGAGAGCGAAACGCCTCTACATACGGTAACAAACTCTGTGAGACAGTGAAGGGGAGCTGGATAGATAACTGTGCATGTTTTATATTCAACTCTGTGAGCTGCGTCTCCACTGGAATAAACTTTACTTAAAGTTATCAAAAAGAAATGTACTGGTCAAGGCCTGAGAGTTTTGTAGTCGTAGAATTGTGATATAAGAGGTGTAGGCAAATAAATAGTAGCTACAAGGGATGTTTAGGGATATTTGAGATCCTTCTGTATGCCGTGTTGGTGTTTTGTATGTTTGTGTTGTATCTGGAATCATGTTAAAGTGTGAATTTTAAAATGTAGGTGGAGCAGCTGATGGAGCAGGGGACCAGGACCCGAACCACCGCTGCCACTCACATGAACGCCAACAGCAGTCGCTCGCACATGCTCATTATCCTCCAGCTCAAACAGGTGAGTGGCTCCACTTGCTGTGTTTCAGTTTCAGTCTCTCTACATAACACACATGTTCTCCAATATTTAGATTTAGATTTATCTGTCCCAGAATCACTGCAGTTAAAATTCACACCATTTTCTCAAGCTGTTGTACTATCTTCAGGTTTCTTTTGTCATTGACATCACTGTGACTTCCTGTCAGATCTTTTCCAAAGAGAGCATCACAAAGCAGTCCAACATTAACTTGGTGGACCTGGCTGGCAGTGAGCGTCAGCGGTCTTCGGGGTCGGAGGCTGACAGACTCAAAGAGGGCACAGCCATCAACCTGAGCCTCACCACGCTGGGCAACGTTATCAGGTTGGCTTGGTGATTGGTTTAATTTAGTATTCGTTCAGTTTGGTTTGTCAGTATTTGTCACATCCTCTCCTCTCCGCTCCTCCAGCTCCCTCGCTGATGTGGCGGTGGGGAGGAAGGTTGTCCATATACCCTACAGAGACTCAGTTCTCACCAAGCTGCTGCAGTCTGCACTGGGAGGCAACAGTCGCACTGTTATGGTAACAGAAAATAATGCTAGCATGTACTGATGTTGCATTATGTACTTGTAAATACACAGTGAACACAGATCAATTAAGTTATTTCTAATTTTGGACATCAATTTTCAAGATCGCCACGCTGAGCCCTGCTGATATCTGCTATGAGGAGTCTCTCTCAACCCTGCGCTATGCTGAGAGGTACAGGCCATTTATTGGCAGGTTGCCACCATAATAAAAAATTGTCATTGTCATTTTTCTGCCTCCTTCTCCTGTCTTCTCTTTCATCTTGGCCTTTCACTCACTTCCTCTTCTCCAACTGTACCCCATCCACCCCCCTCACTCACTGTGTCCCTGCCTTCCTCACCTCTTTAGGGCAAAGCGTATCCAGAACCGAGCAGTGGTGAACGAGAGCCCCACTGAGCGTCTGGTCAAAGAGCTAAAGGCCGAGAACGCCAGGCTGCTGCAACGACTGAGCCGGCTGGGCCAAGAGGGACGCAGAGCCAGCGACGAGACCAGTAAGACCCACTTTCAGAACAGAAGAGAATTCAGCAGGTGAGAGTAAGAGAGGTCAACGTGTGTGTGTGTGTGTGTGTGTGTGTGTGTGTGTGTGTGTGTGTGTGTGTGTGTGTGTGTGTCAGAGGAGCTTCGTCAGCTGCTGACCCACAATGAGCTCCAGATCAGAGCCATTCAGACTCTGTGGGAACAACACCTGCAGGAGGCGCTGAAGGACTGGGAGCAACAGTACGCTAACATCACACAGGTACACACACACACACACAAAAAAACACACAAAAACATCAAATAACACAATCAGAGATGCACAGACTAAGGAGCTTCTGTAGTTTCAGATGAGGTTCAAAAAACACATGAGCACAGAATGTAAATGCACTTGGTGAAGGTTTAGTGTTTGTACATGTAAGTGGATATTTTTCAGCTCTTAATTTCTAATGTCTCTCTGTCTCCTCCCTCACTGTCAGGAGAGGAGGATGATGCAGATGCATCCCTACATCCTGAACATCAACGAGGACGCTCAGCTGTCGGGGGTGGTCAAGCTTTTCATTCAGGAGGGTACATCTGTCTGCATCTCTCTCTCTTTATATTGAGATGAATATCTCACTCTCCAGCAGCTTAACATAGTCTGACAGACGCCTCGCTGCAGTTTTCAGCGTGTTCATTACCGCCCATTAACACTGTTTTGTGTTCCAGGTGAATGGGACATCGGCCTGTGTGACTCTTCCCCAAGATCCATCCCTATCAAGGGCTTAGGGTGAGTTATCATCACATCACGATCACATCAGGGAACAATAGAACATCACAAGCCCAGAGCAAGTCAAGTGAGAGTGTCTAAAAGTGGATATGAATGATGTAATTGATTGATTGACTGTTCTGGGTGTTTCCCTGCATTCCATCTAGTGCATGCTGGGATAGGCTGCAGGCCCTGTGACACACACACATTTATGTCTGCACGTGTGTGTGTGTGTGTGTGTGTGTGTGTGTGTGTGTGTGTTTTCGTGTGTCAGGATCCAGGAGCGTCATGCTGTCTTCAGGAATGAACAGCGCCGGGTGACACTGACCCCGCTGGCAGGGTCAAAGGTCACTGTCAATGGCAATGCCGTCTCCCAGACAACTGAGCTGCAGCACCTGGTGAGTCTCAACACACACACACAAAGTCTATGATACGACTGTGTGTTACAGTACACACATACACACACACACACACACAAAGCGTCTCTCTCTCTATCTTTTGTCTCCCTCGAGGACCGGCTCATTCTCGGTTCCAACTGTACCTATCTGTTCATTGGTTATCCCTCTGAGAGGGGCGGGGATGACTGGAGCCGCTACGACTACGACTACTTCCAGTCTGAACTGGCTGCTGCTGAGGGCATCCACCTGGGTGAGCGGGAGGATCAATAGCTGGAAGTAAAGGAGGTTTATTTTTGGAAGGAAACGTGTTAGATACTATTTACGTGTCTGTGTTTAGGTGAGTCCAGTGCTGGCTCCAGTCAGACTGACCCCAGTCTGCTGGCCGTCTTCTACGACTACATCAAACTGATGCCCATGGTGGCTGAGGCCAACCAGATGAGCCAGGAGCTGAACAAGGTGACACAGATTCACTCACGTTGACATTTTATGATTTTTATGTTCTTACTGGAGGCAGCTATGTTTGTAAATCAAACAACACAGATATATTTTTGTTTTTTATGCTCTCATGTGGTCATGGTTATGCATTAACAGTTAATAAACACTTGCTCTTTGTCGTCTGCCGTCTTTGTAGGGGGTGGAGTTTGAGTTGGAGATCAAGAATCTGGCGCTGTCAGATTCAAAAGGCCATGACCTGGAGAAGGAGATTGTTGTCAGAGTCACCGCCATGGGAAGAAAACAGGTTGGTCTGTCTCTCTGCCTGGGTCTTCCTGTCTCTCACATACACTAGATCATAAGCTTTTTTATAATTCCAGTTTCAGTTTAGGTTTGAGTTCTGGTCTTGTATTTGTGTTTCTTTGTCTAAACTACTTTCATGCTCCCTCCCCAGGTATGGATGTGGTCCAAGACCAAGTTTGTGAACCGTAAATTCCTGATGGAAGAAGTCTACCAGCAGCATCAGGCTGAGAAGAGCGGAGACAATGTAATTCAATGGAAAGAACGTTGCTTATGTTTTTCAAAATGTAGTAAGAGACCATTTATCAATCAGCAGAAATGCATGATTTGTGTTTCTGTTTTTGCTGTCCCTTCTTTTATGTTGACTATCAGCAAGACTAAAAAATGTCAGCACAGACAAGTGAAACAAGCTTCTTTCAGAACCTGTAAACAAAACTTCTTAGTAAAAATGGAAAAAAAGGCAGTTGCCACATAGCTGCATATGAAATTTGCAGACATGTGTATTATGTATTTGTTTTTTCAGCGTTTCTGCTTGACATTCAGTAATATATAAATAGAGAATAAAGAGAAAACATTAAAATAATACATTAAAAATATCTATAATCAGAGATGGTCATCTCATGGTGCTTTTCCACATGGGTCTGCAGATTGCTGGAATGGGAGCTTAACTTCTATAATAAAATTATACAGTGTCAGCACAGTCAACACTATCTAGCTTTACCATTAATAAGTTTACATTTCAGAGCAATAACTCTTATTTTTTATGTTTGACCTGTCTTTGGCTCTTGCTGTCAGAGAGTAGAGGGGCTGTCTACAGCGGCGTTACCCAGAGATAAAGACCCGTTCTGGGATCCTGTGGAGCCTCTGCTTCTGGGCACTGCCCACCTCTGGCTTCAGTCTTTGGCCTTCCGCATCCCTTTGGAAGAGCAACTTGAGGTACACACACAGATATACTGCATACACACACACACACACACACACACACCTCCCCACTGTGGGTGAACACAGAGTGATATTTGGTTGATAATCTCTGCCTGCAGGTGCTGGGGTCAGAGGGCACAGAGGAGGCCATTCTACAAGCACAGCTGGTCCCCTGCACCTCCACGGGACTGTATGATGCGCACACACACACACACACACACACACACACACACACACACACACACACACACATTGTGAATAACCCCGATAAACACATATAGATATATTAGTAAATACTCTTTCTCACCTTCCAGCCCTCTGGGTGAGGATGACATTATGATCGACCCGTCAGAGTTACTGGGTCGACGGCTGGACTTCCAGCTGGTCCTGGAACAGTGTTGTGGCCTGCGCTGGATCAGAGAGGCCCGCAATAGAGGGGTCCAAATTGGGTGAGTCATACGGGGATACATGTAGAGGCATGGGAAGCACTGAAGAGAGTTTGAAGTACAGGGAGGATACAGATTATTCCTACAATAACGGAAGTCAAGACAGGGTACAGCAGAACATGTGCAGGGAACATGCAGGTCATCAATGAATTTAGCATTTATTGGAGACAAGACATCATTTAAGTTAGTGGTTTTGATTTTTGGGTCAAAGTAAAGACTTAAAATGTGACATGATGCTGGTGTGCTTGGCATTTTCTGTGAAAAAGAAACAGGAGATTCTTATTTCCTCTTCCCCGACTCTCTCAGTTTCAGGTTGTTTGACTGCAGCCAGCCTCTGTACACTCCGGCCGTGTGGCACAACGTCAACCCTCTGTTGGATCACAGAGTTCACTTCGCCTCCCCCCACACCTCCCAACGTCTGCTGGACTACCTGCAGAGCAGCGCTGTAGTGCTGGAGCTGTGGGGCCTTCAAGGTGAGCATGAAGAGAAGGATGGATGATTGAAGACAAGAATGTTTACTGTATTTAAAGCAGGAGACAAAGTGATAGAGCTCAGGCTGAGCGTAGATAGAAAGCTTACCGTTGGAGGCCTTACAAAAGCTGCATGTGAAACAAATATATTTTGGATGTTAGTTATGAATGCTTTATGTCACAGCATCACACTGCTGTATAATCTTATTTCACAGCAGCAGCCCAAAATGAAAGTAAGATATTACTTTGCCTTAATGGCTCCCTCAGACTTGCAGAGCTGAGTCGGAGTGGGATGAAATTGAATTGTAATTTTATTTTCAACACAGATGTTCATCTTGCACCCTGGTTAGAAACATTTCATGTTATTACTACTGTATGTTATGTTCTGTAAGTCATTACTGTAACTCTGTAACTGTACACCAGACAAAAATGTCATCAAAGCTGCTGATGAGGTGCTGGTTTTCTGTTTCAGAGGGTTGTACTGACCTGATATCGTCTCTGGAGGGAGTGAGGATGACTACAGAGGGAGTCTTCATCATCGAGGAGGCAGGCCCAGCAGACACTGCGGTGAGTTTGATGTTGCGTCTGTCTGACATGTTTCTAAGCCTGGCACTCAAACAAAGTATAAAACTATGGAAGAGATACATAATTACCTAACTGTAAGATATGTTGTAAGACAGTATATCAGACTTCAGTAACTGTAATATTTGTTTCTTCATACTTATTTTCCTGTAGGACTTAAAGTGTAACTCCACCCTCAAATTCTGCTAGAACCCTCTCTCCCAGTAAATCTAAAAAATGCAATGAGTGAGGGAACAGCAACTGTAGGGGGCGTGGCCTCGTGGCTGCGTAGTGTGTGGTTCAGGGGACATGGTGGAGACTGACTGACACTGATTAGAGTCTTTTTTTATATAAATTTCATGACGTAGACAGGTCCCAACCGGTTGACTCTATGTCAGCATTGGCTTTGCAAGGTTCAGGGCTGATTTAAAACAGCAGATGGCGTGTTGAGCCATTTTCAACCCATGAAATGTCAATTTTTATAAATTTGGTAAGAAATGTCAATATTAACACCGGCATTGATGTGTTTCATCACAGTACAGTCATATCATGTAGTTTACAGCTCAAAAAACACGTTTAGGTGTGCAGTAGTTTTTTAATGAGAAATTCCAAGCAACATTAGTGTGTGTGTGTGTGTGTGTGTGTGTGTGTGTGTGTTGCAGCCTGTAGACTCTGCAGAGCTCAGCTGTTCAGTGAGAGCTCTTCAACAGGACTTGGAGGAACTGAAAAGTGTTAATGCTTCACTGAGAAAGGAAAATCACAGTCTGAGAGAACAACTCAACACAGCCAGGAATGGTAACTGACATACATAACACACACCAAGATCAGGGTCAAACTACATTTTGCACAACGTCTTTACCTTTTCAGAGTAATTTGCAGACAGGATTTAAATGTTGTTTCTCCCTCTGTGTGTGTTAGGTGGGGAGAGTGTGCGTGGTCGCTCGGTGCGTCCCAGCTGTGATGCAGAGTTTGCTCGTGCTCTCAAGGTTTTCTACCACAGCATGACCTCAGTCAGAGGTCAGCTGCAGCGCCTGCGCAGACACAGGCCCAGTGTACGTATCCATGTCTGTGTGCAGCATTAGTAATAGTGAGCAGTACTAAAATAAGGCCTTGTTCACGCTAAACCTTTTTATAATAATCAGCAGTGGTTGTATAGAGAACACACAATCAGGCACACAAATTACAGATTACAGTGAACTCGCCAACAGTAACTTTTAAATAATGTACCTACTTTAGTTGTTTCAATTAAAGATTTTCCTTTGGGCTTTGTATGTTTGAAATGTGACGAAACAGTCAGGAAATTTCATTGATGTCTTTTTTCTTTTTTTTTAGCTGGTTTTCACCTCAGCAAAACCAGCTGTAAAAGAAACAGGAAAGGCATTTTTAGGTTGTGGAATTTACAATCAGGTCTGCAGTGAGACACCTTCTGTTTTTGTAATAAATGTTTTTTGGTCTGCTATCTGGAAAAGCACCAAGTAGAATTAAGAGTCAGTTGCTAATATTAAATCCTAGTGTATGTGTATGGTTAACTGTTGAGTTTGTTTTCAGACTGACACTTTCTAAATGTGGGATATTATGTGTCCTAAACTGTTAGTAAACTGTTGTGTTCCTGCTGTTTCCAGGAGGAGTCTGACCTGCTGGGGCTCAGACTGTTTGTGGATGAGCAGAGTCGTCTGCTGAGGGACTTCTCGGAGCAGCTGGAACAGAGCGTCTCCACACTCAAACAAGATGTAGCTGCCATCGTCCGCCGGAAACGAGAACGATCAGGAATCTGGTCTTGACTGAGTACCTATTATTTTTTTAAATTATAAAATGTCTCTGGTCATTCTTCACTTTACAACACTGCAGAGATTTCCAATGTGAAGTGTGTGTAGGGTGAAGATGCTGCCATTTATAAGCTGTTTCCAAAGTTTGAATTATTGCTGTTTATAAAAGCTCCATTGTGTTGAATTCTAATACCTGCTTAAGAAATGTGGTCACTGAACTGAACTTTTACATGTTATTGATATTTGCAACATCCACTAGAAGCATAAGAGTTACTTTGAACTTATTCTTTTTAATTTTAAAGATTAAGATTAGTTACATTAAGGAATAAAAAGGAAGGACAACTGCCTAAAGGTATACTACACAGCTACAAAAAAACATCATAGTATAAACTACTCATTCTCCTGCATTATTTACTGCAGAGGTATTCCAACCAAACCATATTGCAAAGGAAACTCTTCAAGTTACCGAGCATGTTATATCCAGTGCGATGTACAAGATAAGTCACATTTGTCATTTGACACAATTGAATGTCTTTTTAACTGAAGGAGCAGACTTTTTTCTGTAAAAGAGAGGGTATCCAGGTGTCTTAACCTCTACACCATCAACCAGGTGAGGTAGCAAGATTAGTCTGCAAGAATAAATACGCAAGTCTAGTAGAACAGAACAACAAAAGCACTGAAGTCTATAAAAGTTTATTAGACTGCATGTAAAAGAAGTCATTACAGTCCCAAACTGCAAATAAATTAAAAGGCAAATACAACTCAAGTTTCAGAATTCACAATATTATTATGTTTTTGGACCATCATTGATAATGTGACAAATTTTCAAGCGACTGCAGTTCACTCTGAAGCTGTATTGCAGTATGACATCAGAAATCAAGGAGCAAGGAAAGCTCCTCTTCCTCATGTCTCACTGTGGGGAACTAATATCACTGATCACAGACAAGAACGAGATATCTAATGGCTGAAAAGGAGGATTCCTCTTTCATTGTGTCGAGTTCAATGACAGCGTTTACCACAGCATCTCTCCTTGTAACGTCCAAATTCAGAGGTAAAAGCACAATGGTCAATGTTTGTAAGCAGTCACGAATTGCAAGAGTACAGACGGTCGCTGTAGGTCCAAAAAAAGATCCGCGTGGGCACATTTACAGGAGGAGAGGCAGAAGGCAGATGTGAGGCAGATTAGTCATCGGATAGGACAGAAAATCTATATACAACAGATATGCAGGCAGACAAGTTGACAAGTAAGGAGTTGGTCATGAGGAACTTAAAACAGGTGTAGACAGACGGACGTAATCAGACAGGAGGAGAGAGGCAGCAGTGAAAGGCCAGAGAGTTAGCTAGGTACATTTGAACTGAAGAGGTAGACTGGAAAAACACAAAGCCAACTGTGGGAAGGACGGACAGCTAGCTACAGATATCCTGTGTGTGTTTGTGTTAGAAGGCAGAACCCATGAGTCAATTGAAGTCTGTTTGATTTGGGTTAAATTTTTACAGAAGTTCAGATTCATTAGAAATAAGCACCACCATTTTTACTGAACTGATTTTTTTTGTGTTGAGTTTGTGTGTGTGTGTGTGTGTGTGTGTGTGCGCACGCAGGTACAGAGAAGTATGAGGGTACAGGTGAGGTAGGTTAATTGGGTCCTCAGGGATTGGGAACAAAACAAACTATAGAAAAACATTTACAATACACACTTCCTGTAACATTTACTTAAACGTAAAATAATGTCAGAGAAAATGTAGCAATGCGCAATAAGCGAACATTTCTTTTTCTACAGTTTCACTGCCAATTGTCTGCACCTCTTTGGGTAAGTCGGAGTTCTATATCTGAACAACACAACAAACAAACATGAGCCAAGAGCATGTACAGTAGCAGTTTAGGTACATATCAAGTACAGTGTTGAAAAGTTCATTAGGAAAAAAAAGCACCTCCTCTCAAAAAACAACCTTTCAGCCTCAAATATGCGACAGATTTCAAAATAGAAGCACTGTTATCGGTTTTCATTTTTAAACTGCACTCCAGTCTATGCAGCCATGAGGCTTGAGTGCAATGATGGACGTGTACCTGAATTTGGGTTACAATACTCTGGTTATCAGCTAACTTTTAAATAAGTACTCTTATTCTGTTTGTTTTCTGGATTCTACGACACAGATTGGTTGGCTGACAACTGACTGAACGTGCAATTGTTCAAAAAGTAAACTGTTTGTTTCCAAAGCTGCCTGTCAAGCTAATGCCTCTGTGTAGAAACGTCAGTGCTAAAATGGTTTTGGGAGGCCAAAAAGCAGTCTGAGCTGGAATAAATGTGAGTGTGTGTCTAAGTGCACACACATTATTCCAGCTCATTTCACCCAACCATGTCCGTATTATATCGCCATCTTTCTAACTCTGAAACAACCCTTTTACATTCTGGGTAACACAAGTTTTCATCTTTCATCTCCCTCCATCACGCTTTATGTTCACCACTGGAGGGGAGACGTTTAAAACATATATGACCACTTGTGTCTATTTCTCACTCTCTCTCTCTCTCTCTCTCTCACACACACTAACAAAACGAAGCTTTCAGCAGCAGACAGACATTTTTCACAGTATAAAAATATTTCACTAAACCACAGAGAGGTCCACGATATCACATTAAGCCCACATTTGTCAGCCTCTGAAGCCACACAAAGATAAACATCATTCATTAAGAGCTACAGTCCAGAACAAGTAAGTCAAGACAGAGACTGAAATAAGTCAGATTTTATGAAACATTACCAAGAGAGTGGGCAAACCAGTTAAGATTGTTACATAAGCAATACTCGGCAGTGTTCACATATTTAGTAATATTCACGTAGGTCCTGCGAGATGGTGAAAGATCATGATTTGGAAATAATGCCACCATAAGATCACACATGGTCACGCTGCTCTCAAGACCAAACTGGTATCCAACCTCCAAATCCAGGATCTAATGAATTATACAGAGTACACCTGCAGGAAACAATTTGAACCTATCGAAGTGTTCTTGTTCATAAAGTATGACAACTTCTCCTTTCCACTTTTTCAGTGTTTCCTATCCAGTGCTAGCTATGGTTTACCAGGCAGAACCAAAAAGATCCCTGAATAATGTCAGCATCACTGATGTCACCAAACGTCTGAGGAGATGTTTGAGTCAAGCACTCAGGAGTCATCTGCTGTGTGAATTCAAATAATGAAGTAAACAAACTTCACTGAATCTATGAGAGATCAGTCAAGTTCACTGACTGAACTGTGTTAGCCTTTAGCCACACTGCTAACAAATGATCAGCAAGGAACTAACACCAAAAATCACCACCACAGGACTCACTGGTACATTCTCCCTCTTCATAGAGGAAAACACTTACATGCTAAACAGACGGGTGTGTGTCTGTCAGAGGCAAGTCTTCCTTTAAAAAGGCATCAATGACATCCTTGCAATAATTTCCTGTGAAGTTCGTGGCTCTTCTCAGGCGCTGGTGCCTTCATTCTCAGCAGCTTGGCTGTCACTTGCCGTTGTTCCGTGGGTGATGAGGGTAGGTGGTTCCTCGGATATGTCTTGCTGGCTGCCATGCCTTGAGTGGCCGTCTATCTGATGGAGGCTGCTGTGAGTGGAGAGCGGGTGGTCGATGCGTGGCATGCTGCCATGGAAACTGCGTTCCTCTGTACCTCGGTAAACCATAGTATCACTCCTGAGAGAGGAGAGGCAAAGACTTAGTTTCATCTAATTCACAACTTGTGAGAGACAGACAAACAGGAAGTCATGGATTTCTTGCTCTACCTGTCGTCACGAGTGCGGCGCAGGCTGCCGTGGTAGCTGGCCTTGCTGTGGACGCTGCTGGCCTTACTCCTGGTGGAGGTGGGGTGGCCGGGGTGAGTTCTGACCGGTTCGTCGAAGTCGTCTAGGACAGCCAAGTGGGTGGAAGAGGCGTGGGTAGAGGTGCCCTGCAGGAGGATGAGAGGTCAGATTTTCTGTTAAATAACTATTTATATTCTGTATCTGCTTATTCCATCACGTCAATGAAGCTATTGTACTGCAGCTTCAGTGCAAGTCTCGCCTCAGTGACAGGAATCAGAGATATACTGTAGTACACAGTGAGGCTGCTTCAACCATCAACTAAAGGTTGATTCAATAATCAAATTTTACAGTTCTGGCCTTCCTAAATGCTTACAACATTATCAAGCATTCTCTAATAATTAGGCATGTCAACCGGGTAATTTAACATAATCAGAGTTCATATTAGGTGTTCAGGTAGACTGATGATTATAATATATAATAATGTGTTTGGTGTTTTGAGTTGACAGAAAAGTACTACTTCCTGTTAAGAGTCCTGTTACCTAACCCAGGCCGTCTTGTTGCATAAAGCTCTGGACCCAGCTTGGGTTTGGATTTTGACAGTTTCAAATGTAATTTAGTAAAAACTTTCCATCTGCGTCTGTGCGTGTCATATGTTGCAAGTAGATGCCAATGCCCAGTGGGAAGAGGAAATGAGTGTAGCTTATTTAGCCCGGCGAGCTAATGGACAGTAATGGATGAAATAAAGCAATAAAGTAGCTTCTGGCTTCAAGTCGGTCTAAAATTAGACAGTGCCAGCTGGGTTCAGTCAAGTTGGGTCTTAAAAACGCAGGTACAGGCCTAGTTCTGGTTTCAGTTTTTGGCATGCACAGCTGTGTAGTTCCAGTGAACTTTCAATCCATGTAGGATTCACACAAGTCAGGTTTCATGTGTTTTTAACCTTAAATGACACTACTACTAATAGTGCTACAAGAACTACAACTACTGATACTCCTCCTGCTTATCCTCTTGCTTCTACAACTACAGTAGTACTACAATGATTACTTTTGATACTGCTATATCACTGCCGTGTTTGTAGTCCTACCTGAGTGGATGTTCCTCTGGACTTCCTAATGATGGGGGTGTTGGGTTCACGCAGCAGAGACTGGGCAAAGTCAGGCTGCTCCTGCAGCACCTGCCGAGACTCATTCACCCCACTGCTGCAGAGAGAAGAGGGTGAGGGAGGGCAGGGGTGAGGGGTTTACAAATGGGAGATGAGGGGAAGGTGCAGGGGAAATAGAGAGTTTAAGGGGAGGGCAGAGGGGAGTGGGTTAGGAGAGAAATGAAGAGGGGGAGGAGACATGGAGAGGTGCAGAGTGGAGGGTTAGAGGAGAAGAGGGGGGCAGAGCAGAGGACAAACAGTGGAACAGGAGAGAAGGAGGAGGAGGGGATTAATGTGTTGTTATTGAGGGTGAGAGGACACAGGTGCAGAGGATACCCTTGTGTCACCATGGAGACAAATACTGCGAGTAAATGTGTGCAAGTGTGTGTTTCTTAGTGTACTATAAGTAGTGATTCTAAATGCCCTACTGGTTCAACTGTCTGAAGCAATACATTTACAGGGAAAATAAAATGTAAGATGCAAAATTATTATCTAATAGCATAATCAGACATGCAGTATACGTTCTCGCACAAACTTGTATTACTTTAAAAAAAACTGGCCTAATAAGCATTCACACGAAATTATACAAGGAAGGGGAGAGGCAGGACTAAAAACAAATTAAAATCATCCAGTCTCTCTTCTTACTCTTTGCGCCTGCGTCCATGAAGGAAGTTGGCCCATTCAAAACAGGTCTTCTTGCTGCCCACCCAGAAAACAGAGGGGATCCCCACCACCAGCATCATCACATATTTAATTAGGAACAAAACCATGGCTGGCCGGCTGGTCTTCTCCACCTAAAGAGAGAAACAGAAATATTAAATATTAATTCCACAGTCATCCAATCGAGACAACAGAGAGTGTTGAAAAAACAGCCAGAAATGTACAAGAGCGAGAGGAAGAGAAAAGTGCAGGGCAAATATTTCCTCACCAGTAACACAGTAAAGAAATATAAAATGTTTAGGATGCCACTGAAACTACTTGCACATTAAGTGGACCAAAAGTATCCAGCACTGACAAGTGTTTTTAGCCCAGTCAGTCAGTTTGAATGATGGAAGAGGGGAGGTAATCCCAGAGAAACCCAGCTGCTTCAGCAGCTGAACTGCAGTTGGGATGTGCAACAACTGCTTTCTCCTCAGATGGTCTTGAACATAGATACAGGATACAGTATCTCCCACCAGGGGGCAGTAGTTTACAGCAGTTGTGGAGGTTGAGAGGTATCATGGTAAATTCTAAGTACAGTTTGTTTAAAGTTACACTCTCATTTTATAGAATCCAAATACCCACATTTTCTCCTAACTCACTGTTGATGTTTTGAAACATCCTCTAAGGACTGCTTTGAGTTTTGAAACATAAACAGAGAGTAGAGTAGTGTACAGTATATTTAAATGTGAGGTATACAGCACTTCACCCCTAAGTCATGATTTGATCTTTTTGAAAGATAAAACTGAGGAAACATCAAGCACATTAATGTGTCAACAACAAACTGCTGAGGCTAACAGAGTGATCTTTAGGCGACACCAAAACAAGCATAAAAATATCCAAGTCTTTTGCGAACAAACCATGACACTGTGAATTCACAAGTAGAATATTTAGCTCATTATATCTAAAATTGTCATTGCAGACAGTGCTCTCACACTTCCAAGCTGCTGTGTTTGAAAAATACACAAATATGGGCATTTTATGTTTTGTTTGTTTTCAGTTGAGTTTTGACTGACATGGCAGTAAGTGGATAATGACAGAATTTCCACTTTGGGAGGACACGTTTTTAAATGTGTGATTGCAACGTTTAATTCAATCCAAATCAGAGAATCAGTGTGGTTACGATTACAGACAGACATTGTTTGGAGTTACATGGACGACTACAGGTGGCATTATAAGACTGAGGACCCACAAAGTGTAGAGGTTACAGACTTGGTGCAGCACTTAAAGAATTTCTATCTGTAAAACAAACTTTCCAATTAAAATTAAGATTATATCCTGATAAAGATGCTATGCACAAAGCATTTTAACACTCGCAACATCTCCTGAGACAACTCTGAGGGGAGGAGGACGTTTAGAAAGCTTAGGCGTTTCTTGCTTTTGAAAGAACCAGGGGCCAGAAGAATGGGTATGTATTATTTAGCTTAAGTCTGTCTCGCCCAGGCTGAGATTAAATGTCTCAGATTTAGGTCCTGAGATAAAACAAGAAGCCCTGGGCCTTCAGTAAATTACCACCCATGCACACACACAAAATAAAGTCACTTGAACTTGAACAATGCCCACAGAATCCACAATTATCCAAAAAGATGCAATTGTACCCTCTTACACACGCGAAACCCCCTAGGGTTAAGATCACATAACACATAGCAATATTGAAATTCCAGAGCTACAACAGGTCATAAAGGGGGTCTCTCTTTATGAGCTCACACACACACAGCTACAGACACATGCATGCACACATACACTAACAAGTAACATAAGCACTTGCACCTGCCTCCACCCCCTCTCATATAGTCTGTCAGTCACAAATTATCATATAACCACTGTAACAGCACTCAGCTTTAATAATCATGATAAATGGAAACAAACGCTTGAAGTAAAAGTTTTGACTTGTGGTTTATGTGAGAAACTGATGAAAAGCTTTTGTGTAGGCATCAGACAGAAAGCAGCGGAGTGTGTTTATGTCTGCATTGTGCACATTTATTTGGTTATTAATTTAGCACCAGACTGTATAAATCACCACACTCCCACCACTCTTCATAACCGCTACAAAGACGTTACAGACTACAGTCAGCAGAGCATGACTGAGCAAGCTCTGGGAGAGAGAGCAGAGGGGCAGAAGGGGGAGACTGACTGAAAGAAAGAAATAAGTGTGTGAGAACCAGCAGAGAGTGAAAGACAAAGAGACGGAGAAACAGAGTGTAACACAGAGATGGTAGCTTTGTGTGGAGTTGGTCTTGAGAGCTGTATTAGCTGAGCTAATGATGCATACTGCGCTCTGCTCCCTCCTCTCCACAAATACCTGCTCACTCAGCCACACACACATGTGCAACTGCCAACCCTCCCTCTCTCTCTCTCTCAAACAAGCACACGCACACACACACAGCTCATTATTTCTAGTGTTAATAATAACACTACATTCAAGTTGATTGCTGAGATCATTGTAATAATGGAGTCCAACTGGGCAAGAACAAGAACAAGTCAGAGGATAATACAGGTCGTAAACAAATCCACAGGTTAGTCAAACTTATTCGAAAGAGGAAACAGGAAAACTATTACCCAAACTGTCCGTTGTAAGAATCCATCACCCTTTACAGAACGACATGGATTAAATTTTGACCTTCTGTATTTACTGCTTGCTTCCAGTTTTACCACCAAATAAAGTGGTTTGGATAATCTGGCTAAACCATTGGCTTGTTTACAACCTGTATGATGATCTGACTACTCGTGTTTTTTTGCCCTGTCGACTTTGCGGTAGCAATGATGTCTTGTTTCCAAATCTCAGCAAATACTTTAGTGAGTACATTGTTATCATAACTGATGAACATGATAACCAAAACTACAAAAAACAACAACAGTTTTATCCTTTAAAAAAACTGGCATCTATTCTTGGGTATTTGTGTACCTCTATGGAGTCCTTTCACTGGAGAAGCATCTTGTGCCCTCATTGATCCTGGTATGTTTACTACTCTCACACACAAATAAACACACACCTGTCCTTTCTCATAAACATACAAGGTATCCCAGTGACTTAATGAGGAGAGAAAAACACAGTGGGAAACTGAGTACTTCACCCCAGCTAATTTTGGCAGAGTGGCAACACACACTGTGAGTGAGATACAGAGAGAGCTGTGATAGGAATACAGCTGGATATCCTGTCAACAGTGTGTCTGTGTATTTGTTTTTAATGTCCAGCTGAGCTGACAGGCAGATCCTGAGAAGCCATCTGTTTTCAGACAGAAAGTAGAAGAATAGTTTTGATGAGCTGCTC
The DNA here is from genome assembly GCA_008360985.2 of Macquaria ambigua. Taxonomy (NCBI): domain Eukaryota; kingdom Metazoa; phylum Chordata; class Actinopteri; order Centrarchiformes; family Percichthyidae; genus Macquaria; species Macquaria ambigua. Next base: position 166,126 of record VMKM01000204.1, read on the forward strand.
AACAGTGTATTTATCTGGTGATATCTGGGGAAGTTACAAGGTGATCTAAGTATACAGTTACAGTACAACTGATCATAACTTTTAACTGTGTTAACAGGCAGAGAATCTGATGCTGTCTTTTCTGATCCTTAAGTTTCGCTTTAGACCCCCAGCAAGCTTTCCCCCACAAAAAAGTCTTCACATATTTAATACATCCCTATTAACCAGTGACACATACTCTTTCTTGCAAGCATAGCAACATGACACAGCCTCACACAAACACATTTTCTCACTTGCCTCTCTCTCTACCTTGTATGGGCAGGGGATGTGATAGCGCCTGCAGTTCTCCTCCATCCACGTTGTCTCCCAAATGCTCCGGTAGGTGTGTTCGTACAGGTAGCACCCAATCACAGTCAACAAGGGGACCAGGTAGAGCACTGAGAACACTCCCATACGGATCATGAACTTGACCAGTTTGGTCTGGTTCTCCTTCTCCAGAGGGATCTCCATGCGCACCCGGTTCAGAGCCACAATGCCCACTAACAAGAGAGAGACCCCCACCTGAAGACAGGAAGACGAATGAGAAGTTAGACTCAGTGACAGGTACACAAAATTAAAATGACTGATTGTTTTTTAAAGAGCTGGATGACTGTCAACCATCTACCAGTCCATTTATTAATCTATCCATGTCTCCATAACTCCAGCATACAATCCACTCCTGCATCATTTCATCCATCCACCCATTAATCTGTTCACCCATCCATCCATCCAACTCTTTCATCCGCCCACCTACTCATTTGTCTTCTTACTATACTCACCGCCACGTTGAGGCAGAGCGGTGCCAGAACAAACCACCTCAGGGTGTCTATGTCATACAGCCCTATGAAACACACTCCACTGATCCCATCTCCTTCAATTTTGTTCAGGGCCAACAGGGTGACAGTCAGGGCCCCTGGGAGCCCCCAGGCAACACCGTGGAAGAGAAGGGCTTTCTTCTCAATGGCCTCGCTGCCCCATTTAGGCACAGCGGCCAGGAACCAAGTGATTGTCAGTATGACCCACCATACGCTGCCGGCCATGGTGAAGAAATACAGGACCATGAAGAACAGGGTGCATACCTGAGAGAGAGTGGGAGCAACAACTTTTGATCAATCATGTGGGAGAAGTCAGCAAATCACTAACTACAGAATTTATGATCAATTTACTCCGAAGTTAATCATCTAATAAGCATTTTACTGGAGTTAATAAGACCTACATTTTCAGTTGTCACAAGTTAAGAATGTTTCAAATTGCTAGTTAAACGTCCGTATAAAATTCATTATGATCAATCATGTGAGAATAACTGGCTAACTGGTTTTATTCACAGAATCTAAAAATTTTAAATAAAACATTGAGGAAAGTTTATAATGTAAATGGATAAAATGTTCAGTACATCATACAACAAACAGGCTTCTTAAAAGGCAAAAACATTACCAAGAGATGTGTGTTGTTGTTGTGGTGATACTAGATGGAAATGAACTAAAGCTCTCACCTTGTTGTGTGATCCCTGTGTTATGGTTGAAGCTCTGAACTGGGCAGGGCTGACTGCGTTGCACGCTACCCTGTCTTCCAGCAGGAACCCCAGAAAGAAAACCAGCGACACCATGACGTAACACACAGCATAGAAGATTATTGGCCGCTCAGGGTATCGAAACCTAAGGAGGTAAAAAAAAAAAAAAATCAAATAAAAAACAAACAGTGAACAAATTTTCTTTCCACTTTCTTGTGCTTCCATTTAAAATTTGTGCAATTATTTTACAAGTCATATTTCTTCTAATTGTACATTTGGAAGTGATCATACTCATCATATCATATCAGATATCATACAACATTCAGCCATTCAAACCTGGTAACATCAATGAGAAACGTCAGAAAGGTGAAGAGCGTTGCGGACAGACAGACTATGGAAACGACTCCTATGAAGTAGCGGGTGAAGGTCAGCTCCTGCTGGTTGAAGAACATTGAGGGGCACGGGGCAGAACAGTCCTTCCTGCCCATGAATGTGTAACCCAGGTCTGGGTCGACCTTGAGCTCTCTGGGGCACCAGAAACCGTAGTCTCTCTGGACAGTCCTGGACGACTGGTCGGTGGGGTCAGAGCCTGTTAGCAGGTCCTCTTGACGAGGATAAGGCTCGTCACAATCTGGGAACCTAGGAAAAGAATTACCAAGTCAAATCACGTAATTTGAAATATGAAAGACAGAATATACATTTCCAGATAAGAGGAAGATAGCTGAACTGGAAGAAGTGAGCTACAAAGATGGGAAGAGAGCTCTGTGGAGATGAGGAAGAAGAAGAAGTGACAGTCAAATAAAGTGAGAACAGTGACAAGATGCTGAGGTTTAGAGTTAGGTTGACTTGATGTGGGGTTTAAGTCGGCGTGAGTTCAAAGAGAAGCAGCAAGCACAGGAACAGTGCAGATTTGAGATAAAGCACATACTGCCAGCTCAGTCCTGGGTAAATAAATATACAGTATATATTCAAAATAAAACAACCTGAATAATATTACCAGCTGTATCATCTCTATACACATACACACCTGCTACACTCCATGTCATCTGGCCAGGCTATTCCAAATATCTCCATGATTTTGTGGCACTCGTCCTTGGCCCGCTGGCAAAGGGACCGACAGGGCATGGACACCCGGCCGTACACAGTGCACACCGGGGCGTACAGGGCACACAGGAACATCCTCAGGTCAGTGCTGCACACTAGGTTTACCATGGGATGAAAAGGCTGCGGAGGAGAGAGGAGTTTTTAATGCCACAACACCCACACGTTTCATCTTTCCAATGTTATATCACAATATGTGTGGGAACCAGCTTGACAACGTTGTTATGAAATCTGTCGTGCATGTGGCATGGAGTGTGCATGATGTTAACACACACACACACACACACACTCTCATATATACACACACACAGGCTCAGTAAAACGTTAAGTGCTATCAGTGGCACATATGAGAAGGCTCATATTTAACCTGAAATAGCCATCAAAGAGGATGGAGGGAGTGCCAGAGGGAGGACAAATGTGTCCTAACTCCTCTGCTGCAACTTATACTGCTCGGTACTCCATCAATATTTAGAAGCTCATGAAATATGTAGAGCTGCAATCATATTACCAAACATCCCTTTGAAGTAGGGGACAGCAAAGACAGACCTCTGAAGGTTGAACCAGAGTAATGTGTCAATACACTGAACAAACAAACAGCAGGCCTATCCACACATTAGCATTATAGATTCTGTTCCCTGTACCGGTAGTCTAAAGGTTAAAGAGTCAGGCTTGTGACCTTCAGGCTGCTGGTTCAAATCCCTAGAATGATTGGAAAAATGTGAGTGATGGAAAAGACAAAAAGCACCCTTAGTGTTTCCTTTAACAACTACTGCTAACACGTATCCCTGAACCAATACTTTAAGTGGGGATTCTGTGTGAGCTCATTTATCTTTTATTCTACAATCTGTATGAAAAAACAACAGGGCAATGATTAAATTGTCAGAGGTCACTCAAGCAGTGTGGTCAGTAGCGTAACACCTCTTTTCTGTTGATGAAGTTTAGCTGGTGGCTACTTCTGCTCACGCTGATATGTGAATTATTCATTAGTTTGTTCCCAAAAAACCCTGCTGATCCATAGAAATTAAATTAGGATTTTAATACTGAAAATGCACAGTACGACATTTTAAAATATGCCCTGAGATTTGTGAATGTGTACACAGATTTAAAACTCTCTCTTGGTTTGTGAGCTACATATGAAAAGAGAACTACTATGTTTTAATGAGGATAAGTACCAATAGACTGAGACTTAATTGGTTGGTGGGAAACTGCTTTGACCTTATTTAAAAAGGACTTAAATAAAGTCTTTCTTTCAATTTAGAGTATTATAAGTGAACTGCTCAGACTCACAACTTAAACAAACAGTTCAATTTCTGTTTTTGTGCAATATGCACACCCAATATATTCAACATATTTCACTGATGTGCTCATCCATCAGCAACTGCCAGCAACATTACGTGCACTGTAAGCTGTGAGGGTGATGTGTGCAAACTAAGTGACCTGCATCTATTCAGCTATTTAAAAGTTCATATCATCTGGCTGGCTAACAGAGAAATCAGAGCAGAACCATGACAGCAATAAATGGAGACTAGAGCAATGAAACAAAACACTTTGCTTGATCGCACACAACACTGCACTGTGTGTGTTTATGTGTGTGTGTGTGTGTGTATAAAATGTGTACATGTGACACAAAACAATGCACTTACATAGACTGCTTGCTACAAAAGCTACAGTATATGCTTATAGACTGTATAAGTGCATTCGTGCAAATACCCATGCATCAGTGAATGTGTGTGCGTGTTTCATGCATGTTTCTGTGTGGACTCGAGGCTTGTGAGTATGTTTTGATCGTTCTCAATTGCTGTGCTCTAGATCTGCACATTGAGAGATGTTTCACCAGTAAATGGGTGCAGCGGTGCATGAGCTGTGTGACATAGTTTTGAGTATTGCACAGAAACACATGTAAGCATGCACACATACACACACACACACACACCACTCAGCTTCATTCAATAATTCACACATTTTACAACCTATGCGTTTTTTTCCTAGTGTATGAACACGCAAGCTTCACTGTGTGAGGACAGAAAAAGGCAGGAACCACATGAGCTTCGATTGTGGACTAAACCTCATAACTGTAGATAGGCAATTAAATATATTATGTGTAGACGGAATAGTGAATGAGCTATGTGCTATATTCATAAAATAACTTAATCTGTTATTCTCTCTTCTTTCATTAAACATTATGCTCTCATTTTGAAAAAAAAGGAGTGCATTTCATGGGATTTCAGTTTTATTACAGGAGAAGATGATATATTGCAGTTCAGATGTAATTTAGCGTGCCCTGCATTTGAACCACAACATTCTGAATACATAATTATGTTCATGTATGTTAAATACTGACTCACAAGCACTATACTGTAAAACACAGTGAAGAAATGATGGGAAAGTGAGGCTGATTTATTAACAACTTTCACTGAGAAGCCTTAGTAGGCAACTGTAAAGAACTGCTCGATGATAGGACTGATCACAATCATATTTGAACACCCTGATAAAAGAGGAAGTCCTGAGTTTAGGTCAGGCTACACTGCTAACCAATCCTATCAAATATGTTTCATACGTAAACTCTTTACACGCCGGAGGCGTTTTTTTCGTGCAATCAATATATTTTTTCGAACTGTTGTTTTTGTCATGAGTACTTTCACACAAAGCGAATATTACGCTGTGAAAACGCAAAGTCATTTTTTTTTTTTTGGAACAAAGTCGAAGAAGAAGAAGAAGAAGAAGAAGACGAAGAAGAAGAAGAGTTATGGATTTAGCATAAGAAAGTCTGCGACGGAAGAAGAAGAAAGTTAGTGGAATTTTGTAAAATGTTCATTATATTGAACATTTGTTATATTTATATTGAGGAAAACTATATTGCGATAATTATCGTTATCGTTTTATTGCCCAGCCCTAGTTATCATGTGTCCGATGCAAAGAGCTTTTAATATAATTTTTAATATAATTTCTCTCTGTCACCGTCTGTCCACCTCTTTCACTCATACTTCTGGTACGAGCCTGAGGCCACACTTGAACGAGTGATAGTTGCTTTCTGCATGAGTGTCTCACTGCCCAGCAGAATGGAGCCTTTCTTCATGTCTCCTCATACTAACTCTACAGTGAATATGTGACTCCCATTTTGTGTGTCCCCATTCTGCCCATTTCACCCGTGCATGTGGGTTTACACGTGTGTGTGCGTCATTGCTCTTGTATTCTGTGTATGTCCCAGTTATCGTGTTTTCCAGTGTGTGAGTATGCAAGGCTTGTGTGTGTGCATGAGTCAGCGCATGTGTGCAGATATCTGTGTGCAATTATTCTGACAGCCAGGGCAATTGCCCCCCCATCTCCCACCACAAAGAGAATATTGATATTAAGTGGCCTAACTGTGCCACCCAAGGAGAGAGGAGGGGGGTGGCGATCAGCTTTACATGGAGGACAACTAGAGTGAATTGTCTGGCATTTTAAGTTGCGATGGAAGAGCAGGGAAAGGAAAGTGGAAAAGCACACAAAACCTGGCCTGAGGGTGCAGACTGCTACTAAAAGAAGAGATACCAAAAGAAGGAGGAGATAAGGATGGGGAGAAGAGGATACAAGAGAAAGAGGAAATGGAGTGCATCAGCTTCCTACAATACATCTCTCTCCCTGCTTGTTTCTCTCCTTCCTTCACTGTGTAGTGGACTGAATACACTTAATACTACAGACAGACAGTAGGTTCACACTGGATCTGTGTCTTGGCAGCTCTGCAATTTTATCTCAACAAACATGAAACCAACCAGGTCCACAGTGCACCTATGGTGAAGCTACAGTATACCGGTACATGGACTAAGCCATTATGTATGACCAAACGGAACCTCTTTATTTGCTTGTTGTGCGTTTTACTGGAATATAACTCATTAACGAGATAGCTTCAGTTCATTTGAGCTTGGCTTGCATAAATCATACAAATTTACAAAGCACTGCCATGACTAAACAAAGTAATTTGCAGAGAAATATGTAATTCACCTCATGCAAACATAATTTCTGTACCAGCATGCGAGCCAACAAGCATGGCCCTCCACCTACCATCCATGAGTGAGTGAGTGACCACAATGTACAATTGATAATACAGAGCTGCAGTCTGCAGCTGTGGGAAAAATACTGTGGTCCTTCACAATAGCAAGCTGTTTGTAATGTGTCCTTAATGGTTGTGTATCCTACCACTAGAGCTCTCTATACATTTCTTAAATAGGATGATTGGTTAAGTGTTTTTTTTTACTTTGGTTTTACATCCCCACACATTAAAAAGTTTCCAACAACAAAATGACTAAAGATTACAATAAACAAGGTCTTTTCATTGTGAGTTCAGACTGTTATCATAAAGTGAAAAACGCAACAAAATGCAAAGGGACATCCAACAATGTGGCGAACAAATGAACAGTTAACATGCTAAAGTTAGCATGCTAACATACTAAAAGTTACATTCTAAGCATCAGCATTGTAACATCTAATAGTTGTTAACATTATGAAAATAAATGTGCTAATGTAATTAGCTGCCTGACTTTTGTGCCAGGTCACAACAACAGCAGCAGAGAGACACACTTCATATGGAGCTTCAAGACGTGCTGTGTGGTAACAAGTTGCTGATATAAAATCAAGTGAAATGTGAGTTAAAATGGCAAGCCCCATTTTGCAACTTTTCTACAGTATGAAATTTATTCAACAAAAGGTCTCAAAATAAAAATACCTTTGTGCTGTCGTCGGCACTGCTGCCTTTAAGCACAAGCCATTGTGGTGGACTACACTTCCTCTGTTAAACTAAAACTCGGGTCAAAACTACGTGAGGAAAGCTCAGAACTAAAAAGTACAATGAAAAAAATGTAGCTGAACTAAACCTACATAATGCAGAAAATAAAATCAATGCAATTATCAAAAAGTCATCATGCAAACCACATGCTACCAAAACACCATCCATCATGCAATGTTCCAGCTTGACGTCCCCTCCAGATAGCTTTGAAATGGTTTGAATGGTAGCTTGACCTAAGCCATTTGGCAACTTTATTTATGAGAATCATTTCAGAGAAACATTTAAATGTTCACAAATGCATCCTTCATGAGTGCCATTATTGCAGCACGAGTGCTGTTGATTCAACTGCTGTGTAGGGAAACCTTATGCATCATGAAGTCTGCCATCCCAATGGTATAATGGGAGGGTGTTTCCCAATTATATCAAGTCATACCCTTAGAATCAAACATATTTAATAATTACTATATTTAGAATACAATGTTTAGAAAAAAACACTGCATTTGCATTGCATTTTAATTTGCTCAGCAATAATGGGCACCCATAGATTGACAGGAAAAAACAAGGAGAACAACAACACGTTTCCATTTGACACCTACTAATAGCTATCCAGCAAAATATCAGATTGCCCAAACCAGACAGATGCAACTAATAGACTAACGAAATACTGACAGACAATGCTGGATGAAAAACAAATTCTAAAGCAAATAAAAGATAACTATGTGTGTGTGAGTGTGTGATTTGGACAGGCAAATGTGAGCATTTGGAATGAGAAGCAGGGTGGGTTTTTTGACACAGAGGAAAATGAGAAAAAAAGCCCCTGACTGGTCCACCTCTTGTTCAATAGAGGGATTAAGTTTCTTTCTCTTTACTCCGAAGAAACCCAGGGGGAGGGAGAGAGAAAGAAGGAGAAGGAGAAAAAACTTCAAGTAAAAAAACCAACAAAGAAAAACAGAAAGAAAGACAGAGAAAGAAAAAGGCATAAGATTAACGGTCACGTAAGGCAAGCAATTACACTTTTGGGAAACAAGAGACACCAATAACTGCTGTAAAGTTCATAGCAAAAAGAAAAAAGTGCATACAACATAAAAAAGTACAAGGGGTGTGCGTGTGAAAACTTTTTGCACAAACGCTTTTCTGGTTGAATAAAAGTGTTTCTTCCCCAATTGTCCTGTTTAGTGGGTGTGTTGGGGATTAAAACCAATAAATATGGTGAAAATACGACAGAGCACTGTTGCACAGTACATAAACTGCAGTCATCAGCTAACCTGTTAGCCCAAGAAATGCTGACCAAAGCTGAAATTTTGGAAGTCACTGACCACCAGCCAACATGATCCCCGACGTTCCCCCTCAGGAAAAGGATTAAATCAAAAGTTGTTCTCCATAATGCACAGTCGCATGATGTAATTTTTACTTATTATACAATTTTTACATTACTTGTTACACAATAATGATCATTTGGCAATTGTTATACATAGATAAGTGGTAAAATCAGATGGTAAGTTGTTTTGTTCTTTATTAAATGGTCAACAGTTCTGCCCACAATGTTTGCAAAATTGTCCTAACCACAAAATACATTGATGGCAGTGTTAGCACCATAAGAGTCTAATAGCTCCAACTAATGATTAAACTCATTACATTTTTTATTGCTCCTTTCCATTTTAGTCTCTCTCCCTGCCTTCCTCCTTGCCTCCCCCCTCTCTCTTTGAGGTAAGAAGAGGGTGCAGCACTGATCTGGATTCAGATCCAAAACAGGAAAACTTATTTGGTCTTCGGCATGTGTAATATCTTTGATTAGTCTGTTTAGCCAGTGGGTGATTTTTGTGTGTGTGTGTGTGTGTGTGTGTGTGTGTTTTGTGCTTAGAACGGATGTAGAAAATCCAGTTAGCCAACTCTGCAGAAACTCATACACATTGTCAAGGGTATGAGGAGGAGGAGGAGGAGGAGGAGGAGGAAGGGAGGGGGATAAGGAGGAAAAAAGGAGAAAAACTAGAGTGGAGTGGAGAAAAGAGTGGTGGTTTCTCGGTGGATTAGGGAGTCAAATGGATCGGAAAGAGTGTTTAGAGTGTGAGAACCTGAGACAGACACACACACATACACACACTTCCTCAAACTGTCACCAGCTTTGTGTTGTGGTCAGATCAAGGTGACAGGCTGTTGGGGCTAAGCCTCCAAAGAAACAGCTCCTGAACTGGCAGCGATGCCTGCTTCAAAAATCCCACGTTTTTGACCAACATTCAACTCTGCGTTCTGGTGTTCAACAAGGTGAAAAAATCAAATGTGCAATATCTTATCTGGCAAGTAGTGATGCTGTCTTTTGCCTCCATAGCGCTTATGAGTGATTTTCATTGACTTTATGTTGTGTTTATGATTGTTAAGTGCTCTTTAGAGTGCTTTCAGCCCTCAATGATGATGCAGAAAACCACTCAAACAACAATCTCATCATCTAAACTGCTATAAAACCCAATGAAATCTATATAAAAAGCAAAGGGTTTTTAAAATGTTTAGTCTGGTAAGAAACTGGTAGCCTGCATGTTTTACTAATATATGTTTTTTATGAGACATTTATGTGCACTGACTATCACGTAACAAATAGTAACCTCAATCCCTTCAACCTGCACATTAAAAGGACTAAAATGTTGATTTTTTTAATGTACTGGTAGATGCAATCCATTTCTTTCACCTCTTTCTGACAGATGAGGAGGAATTCAGACGAGAAAAATCTGGGTTATTGCTACTAAACCTTGCCAAAGTCCATCTGGACACATCACCCTCACACGCTCTCTATCTCTTTTTCTTCCTCTTGTGCCATCTCTATCTCACACCATAACTCACTCTCAAATCAGTCTGTCGGGCCCTGCAGCACAAATGCTGTCAGACCACATCAGCTCTACCTCCATTAGCTAGCTACGATATAACATCCCTACAACATTCCCTCTCCACTTGCTATTACAACTAAATCCTCCATTTCTCTCCGTCTTTCTGCAGAAACTATAATATTCCCATTTGCTTCTGCCTCTTTACTGCAACTTGATCCCTCTATTTTCCTCCTCGCACTCAAACTATTAACTGCATCCTCCTCCATTGCATCCATACATTAGAGCGAATTACATTCTCTCTCTCTACAGTGTAGGAGAAGTGCATCGTTTCAGTTCACAATCACGTAGCAATTACATGATCCCTCCATCTCCCTCTCCTTGCACCAGCTCACATCCTATTTTCAATTTTATTCTCTAAGCGTAACACTGTTTTCTTACTGCTGCCTCGCTCTTCTCCACTTTTACTGCTTAGATTTAATCTCAAGCAACATTGTCTACTTTCTCACTCCATAATGCACACATGATAAATGTGTTCATAGACAAACACACACACACACACACACACACACTCTCTCTCTGGCTATGAGCCTGCCTCTTCTCTCCTCTCACACGCTCGTGAGAGACAGGCGTTGGCCATGAATAGATGAACTGAACAGACCGCGATGCTCTCCTCCCTAATCTCTGAAAAGACAGTTAAGAAAGGGGCACCCTTCTCTCACACTCTCTCCCTCTTTCATTCATTTGTTCGTTTATCCGTGTCCATCCATCGTTCAGTCGGGAGGACCGGACAAAGCCGTTAATGACATTCCCCTTCACGTTCACTTCCCCTCCTCCTCTCCTCCTATCTTCTTTCTCCTGTATTCATCTCTTATTTTCCTTGCCTCCCATTTACTCCTGGCAATTACACTGACATGTACTTGTCCTCCTCCTCCACTTCTCCTTCTCTTCTTTCTCTTCCATCATCAGCATTCATTGACTTCCCCTACTTCTTTATCCAGTCATTTCATGTTGGACAAAAACTATTTAGCAACACCATCAACATATTCTGTCTCTCCACTGTGCTCTTCTTCATCTCTTAAACCCAGTGCACCTTTTCTCCACTGTGCTCATCCCTTGGTTTCTTTTCAATCACCCAACATCTATCTTATCTCATCATACTCATACATACATTTTCATTACTATTATTTTTACATTACTAAGAAATCTTAGTACATCCTATCAACATGCATTTTTACCTTTGTTATCCCATTATTTTTGGTTTCCCGAAACTCACAACCCTATCTTCAGACTTTCTGCTTTAGCTTAATCTTTTTTGTCACAATTAGCCTCCCGTTTTTCCTTTTATCACTTACTGTATCTGCTTATCAATCCCATCCATTAGAACCTTATTTCTCCCTACATTATTGTCATTGTGTGGGGTGTTCCTTTGCAAATTTCTTTTCTTTCTCAAACATACAAGCCGCCATGATTTAATGTATTTCTAGGCTAACAGAGCCACACTAGATCCCACAAGCTCAGTTTCCCCTACGGGATTTAAGTCTAGAAATACTCATTATGAAATGTTTAGGCCTGGTAAAATATCCACCAGCCCAATCAACAAACATTTAGATGATGCAGGGATGACAGGATCTGCCGCTTCTCTAAACTCTTGAACCTTGTTAACAACTAAAACTCCACATTATAAATATGAAATCAGGTATGACTCTCTGAATGAATGACCACTGAGGTTAGTGGATAGTTTTAGCTTGGTTCCAGATCTCTGAATCACCGCCCACATCTCAGATTTGATCAATGATTCAAATAGGTCTGGTGTTATGCCCCAGTGATGGCCGTTTCACCTGGTTAGGGCTATAATTGACCAGTCAGAGCTTAGTAGGCGGGGTAAGAATGGGAACATCTTCCTACACAGTTAGCTAGCTACATTCATGTAAAATAGCAATAGCAAAATGGCGACAAGGATGGATGAGATCAATGCTGCTGTACAGGTTGTTGTAAGTCGCCTTACAAAAATAACAACTCCTAAATCAGCATATTTCTTTGATCACTGTGAAAAATGTCAAATTTACTGCTCTTAGCAACCACTACTGCAGCTTCCCTGTCAACTGAAAATGACGGTAGCAGGACGGATACGTCACTTGCTAGTGACTGGTTGATAAAAACAAAACACCGTCCCTTTCCCAACAAGAAATCAGCTAACATGAACACAATGTCAGGTTGAATGAATGAAGTCAAACAAAATGGCAACTCAGTCTGGAGCTCAAGTTAGGATAGTTAGGTGAAAGATAAATAGTCTAAATAGTAGTACGTTCTGGTGTAAGAAAGGTTAATGTTATTATCTAAGTTAAGAAGAGAACTGTCAATCATCTAAGATACAGTGTGAAATTACTTGAAATTATATCTTTATCCAGTTACATCATGTCTGCCTTTGCCAGACAACAATGAACAAAGCAAAAACTGTGGGTTGACTTTTCCAGGCTGCTGTATGTCTCCACTTCACGCCTTATATTAACAACAATGGAAGCCTGTCTTTTCATTGGTGTGGGTGGAGAGACATTATATTCTTCAACTGTGCCATGTTTTTTCATGATTACACAGCTTTGACTGCTAATAACAGATTTTGCAGACTTTATATTACTCTTCTCATCTTTCAAGACAAATAGCACTTGAGAGCAATGACTTAGCTACAAGTATGAATCTCCTTTTTCCTCTCTTTCCCTTTCATTACCAGTCGTTTCCCTCCTCCACCTCCTCTCCTTGGTTTAGTCCAGAACATGCACTCATCATCCAATTTCCCTCCCCTCCCCTGCCTGTCTGTCTCCCTCCATTCCTCCCCTTCCTTCTCTGCCTATTTAACTACCATGGCAACAGGTGATGTGGTGGCTCTCACAGGGACATGTCTCATTGAAGATAGCAGGGCAAAGCACATGTGTGTGCACAGACACACACACAAGCACCCAAAAGCATTGTGGTAGGACTCCTTTAAGAGGGAAACCATCCAAAAACTATAGCAAACAAGCTCACACGAGGAGCGACACAGAGAAAGTGTGAAAGTGAGAGTAAAAGAAAGTGAGAGGCGTAGGAGAGAGGGTCAAATGAAATGATAGAGATGTAGATGGGGAGCCAAGGGTGTGACAATGGAGCTGAATCAGATGGCACCCACACACGTCCTAACACCATCCCAGCCGCCTGTGCATATCCATCTGCTTACCACTTACACGCTCTGTTACAGTCAGATGAAAACCCGCTATTTACAGTGTTTCAGGAATCAAGGAATAGTATTTTACAAACCGATGAATACAGAAACCATTCAATTTGAAACTATAAAATATATTATGTTATCAATGCATTCTTCAGTTTCCTGGTCAATATCCCTCCTCAGGTTGCAATTAAACCACACATATCTAGGTTGTTGTTAGTGACCCAAATCAAGACATCAGTTTTGTAATTGCATATTTTGACCATCTTTGGCCATCTCCTCCATTAATATGCTGTCTGTTTAGTGTACAGTGCATCTCCTGTGTCTATAACAAACCATCACTCAGAAGGAAAAAGGAATACATACTGCTTCTTTATCCAATGGGTTTGTTCAACCTCTTTCATCTGTTAACAAAATTAATAATTATGAATATCTGAATAATAATGATAATATAAAAAGGTGCAGGCATGTTGATCACAGTGGATGTTCAAGAGACCGTGTACAGTGTGGATTTGACGTGAAAAGTGCATAAATCACTAATAGATTCTGGAAGTTGGAGAGGGAGAGGAGGGTGACTTGGACTAATTGGGTGATTCACAGAGTGAGTGGGATGCTGGGGTTGGGCCAGTGTTAAGGGGGTGGGGGGTAGATAGGGAATAGATTTACATAAGCAGAAGTGCACCACATGCAGTAGGTAACCAGTGAGCATATTCTTCCATTTTACCAAACTAACAACTAGAAATTGCTAAAAATGTGCACATAAAGCAGAATAAAATGACTCAGATTACACAGGGTGAGTAGTTGTCAGACAAAGCAATACAAGCAACCTTGTTTTCTAAAGTCAAAACAAAACATGTCTGCAAGTTGGAATGTTTGAGAATGCAGTCTAACTATTCTCTGCTGGCACGTATTTGAACTGTTTAAAAATCCATGCGACTGTATGCATTTATATGCGAGCTATTTTGGGAGAGTTGAGAGCTGCATGTGTCTCGATAAGTGCACAATTAGTAGCTCTAGAGCTCTTAATGCTGACGCTGGTCCTGACTGCAGTATGCTGAAAATGTTAGAGCTGCCTTGTGTTGAGTGGCTTTGCGTGAGAAGGGGATCAATGATGTGTGTGTGTTTGTGTGTATGTTAGTGTGAAGTTGGACTTAACATTGAGGGTTAAACATGTCTCACCAGGCGTGTACACACACACACACACACACACACACACAGGCTGGGTCATGGGTTCAGATTAAGACCATAAGACATGGTTAACCTATATTTATGTGTTTTATCAGAGCTGAACACTGCAGGGCTCCACACCAACAAAACACACAGTCCACTCTATACGTCACACATATGTAGGAAGGGGTGCATGGAGGGATACAGAGCAGGCCAAGTAAGACGTGACACAGACATCTGGAAGGAGTGAACAACAGATGGGCTACATAAATATAAAAAGAAAGCAGAGAGAAAGATGGACCCCCACAGTCATCAATACATCACTGATATCAGGGTGGGGGCGGAGGTTGCATGGAGGGACAGAATTACGAAGGGTGCATGAATGGACAGCTAATGTAGATGATTAGTCATAGCAGTTTACAGAAAACACATCAACAATAATTCCGGACGGCAACATTTTTTGCATGCATTTCCTGTCCATATTACACACCATCAATATCTAATAAAAGGAAAATGCCAAATAGATAATTAAAAAACTGAATCATTTATCAACCAGAAAGGCGAAACAGTCGCTGGTGCCAGGCCAGCTTCTCAAACGTGCTGGTTTCTTCTCTGTTTTATATCATTGGTATTCAAATATCCTCTTTGGTTTTGGACTATTGGTCGAACATTATAAATTATTTGAAGATGTCACCTTGGGCTCTAAGGAAGAAGGGTGATGGGCATTTTCATTATTGTTTGACATTTTCTAGTTTTAATGATTGACCTATTAACTGGGTAAAGAATGGATGGGAATAATTGTTAGTTGCAGCCCCAGAATATTTTGAAAATATATTTAAAGATGACAGAACACGTTGAAAAAGAAGGAAATGGTACAGGATGGATTTGTGTTTTGTGTTTTATGTTTTTTGACGTGCTGCAGTTACATCTGAAGCATGCTGGTGATGCATACAACCGTACTGTATATTGTCCCAGCACACTAACAAGGATGTTATTGGGTTAGGGAATTCAAGCGGTGGCAAATCCCACTGCTTCATATTTTCATGGAAACCTGTGGTACTATATTTACAGTGGGCTACAGAGCAGTATTTGAGCAATGGAAAATCTCTCCAATCTTTTCTCAAATCTCTCTTTAGTTGGCATTGTGAGGCTGGATAAGCAATAGTGGCAGCTATGCTGATGGGATCAGTCTGCCAAAAAACAGCACCAGGCAGTGCCTTTGTTCTGTGCATAAATAAATGATTGCTTCATTTGGGCTGGCAGTTTCAATAGACTCTGTCGGGATAAGCAGGATAATCAAGAGTTCGACTGAAATAAACAGAACTTTTTAAAGTGAATGAGGACCTGTCTGTCTCTGCCAGAGTGAATAGGGTAATCAGCCCCCTCAGATGCACTGAACACCATGAACACACACACAAAACACAGCACAAACACAACCAAGCCATCACACACTCACAATACACATCTCTATAAAAGCTAATTCTCTCTTTCGTATTCACACACACACACAAAGAAAAAAAAAAACACAACAGACCACACTTAAGCACAACAAGCCTCGAACTCTCCAGATTTGGCACACACAAACTCTCTCTGTTGTGGGGACCTGGTGGCCCCAGGGTGGCCCTTCTTAAACAGAGCAGTCTCATTTTGAAGGACAGGACCCCATACTGAGAGAAACACAAACACCGGAGACAGTAGGGTCTAAAGACTTTACACAACCTGTCACTCTGTCAGTATTTCCCTCTGCTTAGTCTCTGACATTCTCTTTTTGTTCCACTGCCCTGCACATTTTTCTTCTTTTAACACTTCCCTCCTGTTCTTTTTGTGATTCCCGCAGATTAATCAGTCTACCTCTGCAACTCAGAAATGGCAGGACAATCTTCAAAGTTCAATTCATTAAATTATTCTGAGTATGATAAATGAGCTTATGATTTCCATAAAGAAAAACAAGCAAATAAAATTGGTATTTTCGATGCCATTGTTGGCATTAAAAAATCTAATCCCTTCAGCCCTCTTTTTCGGGAGGTGGAGTTATAAAATAAGGGTGGTCTTGTGGGATAAGAAAGCTCTTAAATATCTTTTCACAGTGATTAAGTATGCAACTGCCTGCCTGTCAATTCATCATATTCCATTGCATTGTTGTTTTTTGAACTATGACTTCAACAGGCCACATGACAGCAGATGTGTCTTAATAAGACCATGGCCAAATATGAGAAATACTTTTTTATTACATAAGTCTTAGAAGGCAATTTTAAGAGGTCCACATAGCATCACTAAAGAGAAATATCAGTGGACAAACCACATAAGAAATTGTGAAGTGTCAAACTCCTTGCAATCTAATGACAATTCCTACTATTATAAAAAAGGAGCTCAGAAGCCTTTTTCCCCCTCACCAAAAACCAACTATTAGTGAAAAACCTGAAGAGAGAAAGCACCACCTCGGTTTAATAATTTCAATGGGGCATCATGTTCTTTCAATTTACCATATTAGCATCACATTACTGCCAAATGGCTACTTGAGCATGTAACCAGAACCCTGGTGAATGAAGGGAGAATGCCTGACTGTGTTTACATGCACTTAAGTATTGAGGTTGCTGCCACCTTTCTGCACTAACTTGATTTCCTAAAGAACAATCCTGGTTTCATTGCTCGAGGTAAGATATTAAGAAAAACAGAGTGAATATAGCTTTCTGTTGGAGAAGCCTTGTTTCTTGGCCATGTGTACATGTAACTGAGTTTTTGTGACATAAGTGTGGTAGAATGAAAGAAAACATAACTACATGTAGCCATGCATCCTTGTTAATTAAAACACTGGGACATTGACACTAAAATAAATATGTCTAAATAAGCTGGTTTCCATAGCTGAACAGGAGACTGCAAATTTCTGACGCATGCATACAGTAAGGAAAAACAGTGTGACCTCTTATTATAGAGCCTGCGTCGTCAGTCTGAATGCGGCATTAGCAAAAGAAAGAAGAAAAAACTCCTTAGGCTGCAGCGTCTCACTAGTACACTTAAACTGTCAGCATTGCTTTAAAAATGTTGGAATCAGGAGGGAAAAATTTGATTACTGATCAACTGCACGCAAAGGTGGGTTTTATAGTAATCAGGTCATTGCAGTGCACTCACAAATTCCCTGCCTAAACTTGATTTCTCCCAGTAACCTGATTTTGTAGTGGGCATGTAAACGTAGTGACTGACAGCTCTAGATCCTTTCATTCAGACGGAGCTAGGGTTGCTGTCTATTTGCTTTACAAACAGTGTGCTCTATTGTAGCCCAAATGAGCCTTTCTCTAACTGACCGTTAGACCAGGGGATCTCTAATCTGTTTCACTCCAGGATCCAAATGACAAAGACTGTGACAAACTCAGTGAGGTACAACGTCAGCACAGAGTACCATTCTGCTGTGTAGTTTGTTGGGTTTTTTTTGAGACATGTGGAAAAAAATGACAATGTAAACCTCACTACCTGAGGGGAAAAATTAACAGAAAACTGAATTATTATCAAGTTATTATAATGTAGTATGATGTTATAATACAGTCTGTTAATATAATGCTATGCAAAACAATAGGCCTTTTTACAGCAGAAATAAAATTTGACTTGTCATTAGGAAAAGCACAGGTGTTACTAATAACATTAACAATGGCTCTGTTGTATTCAAGTGTCTCAGTAAGCCATGACAGTGAGCCAGCCTGCACAATAACAGGACCCTGAAACTGAAGCAGCTAAATGGAATTCAGCCATCATTAATTTTGTTTTTTACACCTGTGCTTGACCAGAAAGATGAATTAACAGCTCTCCCACATAGATAAAAAAAAAAAAGACATAAGCTCCACAAACTCCAGAACAACTGTATTGGACTGTGTTAGATTGTACAGGTGTTTGGGTTTTTTTTGTCAGTAACAGAGACTCAAGATGTGAAAGAATGGGGTTGATTTTATATGAAAATAGAAAAACAAAACAACAAACAAAAAGGAAAATGGAGAATTTAGGACTTTGACTTAACTGATTTGGAAGAATGTAGAACCAAGGCCCAGACTATGTTGTTACTATGTTGTTATGTTTGCCTTATTGACTTGAATGATTGAATCAAATTAATTTAATCTCATTCAGTCAGGAGAAACAACTTGGATATCTTAGACAGTTATCAATGGCAGAGAATGCCCTCTATCTCACCTACATTACACCAACAAAGACTCCAGTGCAGAAAGCCAAATATATACCCATTAACTCGAGGGGAAACTCAAGCCAATGCCCAGCAGACATCTGGGCTCCAGAGGCCTCAGGCACGGCAACTCTCGCATGATGCGTGCCTATTTATTTATTTATATATTTAACAAAGGGCAATAATGGGCACGATGAACTGTCTTGAGTTTTGTTTGAAGACATGGTGCAGCCACCCCCCTTTCCTGCCATCTTTCTTTGTAACTGCACCAGAATCTCAATACACAAATAAGCTGACATTTTTTATTTATTAGTTATATTAGTTATTATATGTCAAGTGTGTTTCTTCAAACCTTGCTGACAGATAGTGTCTTAGAAAGCATCAGGCCACATGTCTTTCTAATATATACTCTGAATATGTAATATAAGGGGGAAAATGCTTCAGTTTTAAGAAGAACTCGACATGAGGTTCAAGCCATGTGATCAGTCCTTGTCTCTTCGTGCAGACACACAATCCCAATGATGTCATATGTCTAAATCTCTGTGTCTAACATGCATAACCTCAAATAATGTCACAACCTACAGCACATCCTCTGGGAACCATAACTTGCTGTGGCAGATGGACGGTGCAGGCCATATTCCTAAGTGACATGCAGACACAAAAGCATGCAAGTGCACACACACACACACACACACACACACACACACACACACACACACACACACATATTCCGAAAGAAATCATTTCACTCGTCACACTGTCTCCCATTCTAAATTCATCTCCCTTCTCATCCACCTCCCCCCTCTTATGTTTCAGTCCCTCTTCCCTCAAGTTTAATTGACTATTGTGGCAGATGGGGTGGCGGTTGGTCTGCAGGAATCAATGTCTTCACTGTGGGACTGAGAGAGAGATTAGCAGCTAGTTAGCACTAGTGAGAGATGACAGCTGGCACTGTTAACCTCCCCTGTCACTCATATATATACACACACACACACACACACACACACACACACACACACACACACACACACACACACACACACACAGGAAGTAGCAGTGTACAGTTAGCCCTCAGCCAGGCTCAGCAATAACACACAAGAGCAATACTGCTCTGTACCTTCAGCCTGTCACTCAAACACTAAATAAATGAGGCCTAGTATGTTAATCGTGCACACACACTCAGGGATAACCCATTTTTGGCTTAGCTTGATATCTAAAAAAGGAAGAAGTAGAGAAGGCAATATTTCCAAATTCAGTCAAAACTGAGGACTCACCGAGGGCACATCTCCACACTATTGAAAATAGAGCAGGGTTTTAAAATGTTTTTGACTCCAGGGCTTGAATGTGTCTTAACCTATGACTTAAGGACAACTCACAACAAAAATGAAAGTAACACGACAACTCACTAGGATGATCTATCTACTTTGCAAGAAAGCCAAGACATGAAAGCTTGGCCACTGAGGCAGAGCAAACATTCATCATGTGATATGACCGAAAAAGTGACTACAACAGCTGCTGACAATGGCGCCAGTTTTGTTAAGGCATCTGAAATACTTCACACTGATTTGGCAGCAGTTGTTTATTTTACATTTTGTTACCACAAGTGAAATTCCCCAAAATACGTACACACACACACACACACACACACACACACACACTCTCAGATGAATGTTTCTGAAACACTCATCATCTCAACTGTCACTTGGTAAAAGACTTCAGTATTTCATCAAAAGCCGTCCTCTATTGTAGAGCATCTTTGAAACCAGAACCGGCTTCATCAGGCTGATCTTTATTTAAAAAAAGGATCTGATCGTATGCAAGGATTTAAGTTATAATATTGTTACACTAACCAAACAACCATTGAGTTGGACTGACTGTGACATAGGAAAACAAATGTCACTTGCTTTGTCTTCACATCTATTTGTATTTCACCAAACCTCAATAACTCCTGTTAAACACATTCGAGCAGAGTGCCAAAAACTGTTTCATGAGGTTGAATTTGTTGACAAAGAACATCCAGATGTGAAACAAAATGTAGAATCCTTTCAAAAAATACCCTTGCTTTAACACTATTATATCAAGCAGAGTTACAGATTCACTTGCACACTCTCATACCTGCACATGAACCCATGCACATGCATGTATAAATCTGTGAACACACACACACACACACACAAGTTGATATTATGCAGCCACTGTCCCATGAGAGATATTATTAAATTTCCTCCAGGGTTCCCACCAGGACTACCATGCCTAGCATGCAGACCGGAGCAGGAAAACTAACAAGGCTCATGTTGCTACTCAACCATCTTCAGAAAGATGTCTCTTCCATGACTGGAGGGACTGAGGGTGTCAGTTACTTGGCTCCTTCTTCATCTGGGTCAAATCAAGTTCAACAACAGACGCTTCTTACAATCCCTGACACAGCGTGTTTTGACATGACACTGGGGAATTGACTTGATTTGAATAGTTGCATGGTCCTTAATGTGCTGAGTGAAACCTGCGACTCAATGAGTGTTATCATCCATTCAAAAACACACTGAGCAAATTCAAAATGCATGGCTGTCAATCCAAAATAAAGCTGTTTTTCTTAATTCTTCTATTTTCTGAAGGGAAAAAAAGGAGCGCCTGATGGCAGTGATCCTGACAGCCTCCTGCACTGCGCATTCTGACACAAGAAAATGTTAGAAATCCCTTTCTGTGATTAAATATTCAGAGCAGCATAGAGGATTTGGGCTTGATCTTTTGGCTGACATTCATTTGGTTTTGACATGGGAAAATATTAACTAAACATTAACTAAAAATAAAAATCCCCCAGATTAAACGTGGAACATGCACAGCCAACATTGGCCTTGTGCACATTCATCTGCTTTTCAACAGGGGTAATCTAATATGCCTATGAACAGCTGGAGGCAGATTTAATTCAATGGACTGTATTTGTTATCCTTCCCTGTTCCTCAAAGTATAAACCACAGTTTAACATGGCAGCCCAAACATGGGTAAAACTATGCCAAGCAGCATGTGCTGTGGACCTACAGACATCTGGATGGATGAAGACACAAAAACATGACATTCTAAGGGTGTGGAGATTAAAACCACTCAACCTGACTTTCCCAACAAAACAGGTTTAAAATGTTGTCTGTGTGTTCATTGTTTGTTTGGAATAAATTATCATCTTTTATAGTTGTAAAATTACTAGGTAGTCTTACAGTAGTTTAGTACCGTACAACAAACACACCAAAACATGTCCAAATCCCAAAATACAGAGCCATACGCAGTCTTTGAGACCAACAAATACTCGCTGCAAACAGGTAATTACGGTCTAGTTATTGAGCAACACCTCGCTCTGCGCTCTTTCTCCCTCTCTGAGGAGTAACAAAGGAGCAGGAAAGAGAGGTAACATGATATAGATGGATGGTGTGTGTCTACTATTGCACTCAGACAGTGTGTAATACAGCACTTTTTCCCCTTTTTTTTGCCTAAAACCAATGCCCTTAGACTAAAAAATATTTCTCTGGAAGTATCAGTCACATAATCACCTAATTGCTTTCTGCTTTAAAATGTCTCTTGCTGCTGCTGCTCAGATACCACCTTCCTTCTGTCAGCTACTATTCACATTCAAGAAAGGTCATGAGTGACTGAGTGAGTACATACACATTCATCTATGTCTACATGGAACAGTAACATGAAGTGAGAAGATGGAGCTGTAACATGAGGAGCGTAGATCGACTATCACCTTTTCTCTCAAGTGTTTCACTGCTCCTGCTAACTCTTTGATATTCCATGCCTGTGTGAAAGTCACTTCACTCCCAAGTGTGGCTCCATGTATCCAATTTGTTCTACTATAGCCTAGAGATGATGTTTTTTGGGGGCGATATTTTAAAAAAGCAACCTGTTTCTGTTTTCTCAGTGTAAAACAAGGCCTCTCCATTGTTTCTGTGGAAACCATCTCTGTGTACTCAGGAGAAAGGATATGGGTGATTTGCTGGTTGATAGCTTGTATAGTGCTATGTTTGCAGAGGATGTAAAACATCTATGAATATCTGATATATATGACATGACGCACACAATATAGAACAGTGCTTTACAATGAACATTTTTACAAACAATATGTTATACCACCTTTGTCTCATTCGTGGCAGCAGCTATCCAATTTCCCCTGTGCAGTCACACACGCACACACAAACACAAAGCATGCACTGCCTGAATGACACATACAAACAACTTACCTCCATGGCCAGTGCAGCTGTTTGCTGGTCGTAATGATTCAGCAGATTGGGCATAAAGGTGGTGTTGTAAGGCAGATCCTGGCACATTCTCAGTCTGATGGGCTCACAGCTAAACTCACTGTGGCTCTCTATGGACTCGATGTGAATTGATAGAGCGGGTGTAACCAGGGAGAAGAGGAGTAGGAAGATGGGGATGAGGAGAAAAGAAAAACAGACAGGAGCTCGTTGTCTGCAGTAGATTGCTTTTGAAAACCAGTCTTTCATAGATCCTCTTCCAACAGGTAGTTGCATCTTAATATTAGACATTTCTCCACAGTGGCTCAGACTGGTGACTTTATTATCGCCCAGACAACCACTAGACAGCACCAAAGACATGCTGGAATTGTTTTTAAGAAGGAATTGAGTCCATTTTTAGGTGAGGTAAAAGCAAGAAATCCACACGGCTGGGTACACTCTGTATATGTACCCTGAACTGCACATGTGATGGAGTCCCAATTCATCTGTAGGCCATGAATAGAGCTGCTCTTTGTGTCAGTCTTTGAATTCACCACCCATTGTAGTATTTGCTTTTCTTGTAGTATCTGAACTGTTCCTCATTTAAAAAAAACACATTATATGGTTTCTCTCCACCTCCTGGTAATCCCCTGGTCAAGGACAGATTCCCCTTGTTCCATCCTCAAACTGAAAGCATGTCCCTGAGATAATAGCTCCACCATCAGCTGTCTGCTGGAGGTCTCCTCTGGGTTGCTGTATATCTCTTTCTTCCACTCTGTTTTTGTCTCCTCTCTCACTCGATTTCCAGTGATGTTTCAAAGAAAGCCCAGCCCACAATATGTCATTTTCCTCCAAATGATTTCACAGATTCCTCTGTGAAACACAAAGTCCTGTCTTTCACATTCAATTGCCACCTTGGAGTGGATCCATCAAGCAGGTCCTGCAGGTTTAAACACACAAAGAAGAAAGGCCTAATGGTCAAACTAGCAGAATGGGCTTGCTTAGAGTAAAGTTGTACTTAATCTGGTATTCTCTCTCTGATCAGCCACACCCTTGTTTCTATACAAGGATTCAAAATATCTGATGAAATCTACACCAGCCCATTAGCTGGTAGGTATGCATTTCTGAAAGATCACGACAGTATACATTAAATTGCCTTTGAGCAATAAATGGACCTGCAATGTCAAATTATCTTCACCTATGAGCGTTGAGTCAGCGGGGTCACACACAGTTTATGTCGCAGACTACTGAAAACACGTTGAAAGCAAACCACGACAACTAACGCAGGTTTCAAGTCGTTAATGTGGACGTTACACCTGCGGACGATCAGACACTCCCCCACTCTCATGTTTGTGTGAGGTTGGCCAGGCAACAGTAGCGTTCCCCTGCGATGTTTCACACTCTGCGACTCGGTGTCTTTATGGTTGTCTACACAGTAAACTTTAGAAATAAGCGTGGGTAGTATGCTATTGAAATAAAGGAGCAAATAAGGGCGTCCATTTGTCGAGTTTTAATTTACACCTGCGTCAAACTGCGCCCAGTCGACCGTTAGACACGAGCTAACTTGCAACCCCAGCAACACTGATAGCTAGCTAGCGTTAACGTTAAATTGATAACGTTAAATTGTACTGAACACTTCTGTAACGTTAACTGCACGCCGGGTAACGTTACAGGTCACAGCCTTTAACGTTAGCTCTCTTTTGAGGAGAACCTGGCTAGTTTTAGAAAGCAAAACCTTTAAAAAAAGGTAGGTTTCAGTGAGGCATCTGTACTGAAGCAAGAATCACACACGGTGACACGCCGGGATCTCACCGAGAGAGCGTATCAATCTTGGGAGCTGAGTGTGTTTGTCACCGCAGTGTCTTCAGTCCAACAGCGCGCTATTTGTGCACATAGAGATGACATATTCCTTTAAAGCATTTACAGTCGAAGTCTGCCTGACTTGACGACAAGAGTGATTTAAATGAATCGCATGGTTCCTGTCTAACGTTACAATTATAAATGCTTTACCTTGTGTGAAGAATAACGAGCGGCTCGGGCGCTCCGAGGCTCCACCGGCTCCGCTCACTGCAGTACTTCGTTGTTCCACTGTTTGCAGCTGGTTGCCTGCAGCGTGCAGCCGACATATCGTGGCCGCGGATTCATCGTGACCGCGCAGAGACACGACAAAATTGCCCCCACTGGACGTTGCATGCTGTTGTGGGCTTACTGTAGGCCTATATATAAATATATAACAACACTGATAGACATGTGTGAGGGGTATTTGTTGGAGAGAGTCCCAGAAAATATGCGACCTGTGTATTTCATTTTAATAAAGGCGAGATGGATCAGAGGTCAGTATGATTTTAATTATTATTGACTAATTGTTGCCTTAACAAGTGGACAACACAAAGACTAGGTAGGCTATAGGTAAACTGTGCGCGTGAGTGTGTTCTGGATGGATGTGGTGTCTTTGATGTTTTTAATTGATTTCTCCCAAAGGGGGTGATAAGGAGTTTATTTGTGAATGTTTATTATATCAACCATAATATAAAATTCAGATTGTATTTGTGTACTTTTACATTTTAAAGGCATAAATGAAGAAGCTAAACCCAGCTTGTGTGACCACAGTACATTTTGGAGTTTCTCACTTGTGCCCCAGGAACTCAAAGGCTCCAGGGATTCAGCATCATTCTCAAGGTCACATGAATGCCATTTTGGGGTTAAATGGGATCCAACCTGGGACCCCATGTCACATGATAGTGTCTGCAGCACCAGACAAGACACAAAGGGTGGAAACCAATTAAATAAAACCTACCACTAAAGTGAAGGCAGAGACACTAACTCACTCCCTCCCTCAGGGGCTAGGTCCAAGGAGGGACAGCAGTCCTATTCTAACAAAGATGTGAACTAAAAATATATGATGACAGGCAAAACTAAAAGCAGGAAAATATCTACAGGTAACATTATCAAAAATCTTTATTAAAAAGTATTCATTAAACATATATACTACCATAAAGCAAATAATGAAATGTACAGTAAATCCACATTTGTAAATTTAAAGAAAAAAATCAGGCAATTGATGTTACAAAATACACACCTTTAACACCTGTTAGAGAGTTTACAGCTAGGCTGAATCAGGGGTGAATCAAGATGAGTGATGACGATGGTTTTGTCCTATCGGGCTGTCCTGCTCAAGTTATTTCAAAAGCTTAAATTTATCTTGTTTGGAAACAACAATGCAACCACCAAAACTTGTAGATATCCATTTAGCCTGATAAGTTCAAAAATTCAAATCAATGCATTTTTCATTTTTAATATCCAATTGACAGTATGTCAATATGTGGAACATTATTGCATTGATGTACATAGGGTATATACTAATTTATTTTGCTCTGGGTCATTACATTCAAGAGAGAGAGAGTCAATTCAATTGATTTCAAGAAAATAACACAATAAAACACTCATTTTATCCCTGATAATCTAAGTAATAATTAATACACTTTCACAAATTAGTGATTTGCTAATGTAATGTTATTGTAGATGGTCGATTATCGAAATTAAAATATGATTTGTAGTACATTTATAAATGGACTGCATTCTATGTAAACCTCAGCTATGGGAGATCCATTACTTCACAGGAAACAAAAAAGCCAACACTTTGCTTGAATTCAGTTCATTTGTCCTGATACCACAATAAGCTTGTCAGTAATACTTTAACACACATCTGCACTCTTACCTCCTATTCATCTTGTGATTTAAAATACAAATTTCACGAGTCTACAGTGTGACATCGACATCATACTGACTGAGACGGTATCCGTCAACACTATGTCAATATTTATCCCTTTCAGCCTCAGGATTAGTACCGCGTGCTATGATTCCCTTCCACACAATTGAGCACGGCACTAGACTAACCGTTTCATGGCTGATCTGATCTTCTCTGCTGTAGAGTTGTGGGGGGTCTGTGCCAGCTGAGGCAGCTGGCCCACATACTGGTTTAACCTCTTAATATGACCCCACTTGACATTTAACCACAGTATACTGTACACAAATGCACTAAATCATTACACAGCCATGCTACAGTCCTGATTATTTTCAATCCAGGGGGTTCAGAGCGTCTTTCCTAAACATCCTTTTAATATCCCCATGCCACTGCATTTTAGCAATCAAAAAACAAAAGATTTAAATTTGTTATTTCATTTTACTAGCTGCAAAAGCAACAAAAAAGTATATAAAGCATATTTGTGAATTTTTTTATGAAATTCAATAAATTCTAGCACAAGGCTGACAGATAATGTTGTCAAAGCAAAATTAAAAATAAAAATGAATAAAATGTTAAAAACAAACAAACATATAAAATGTAATACAGTTGCTGT
Source organism: Macquaria ambigua (assembly GCA_008360985.2). Lineage (NCBI taxonomy): Eukaryota > Metazoa > Chordata > Actinopteri > Centrarchiformes > Percichthyidae > Macquaria > Macquaria ambigua. The sequence goes on from VMKM01000204.1 coordinate 193,442, forward strand.
ATCTGTGGTGTGTTCAACTAGTCAATGGTTTACTTATAATATTAAGCCACAGTGGAAACTCTAATGAACATGTTGCTAACTGCAGTTGTCCTTATATTTATCTAATAATACAAACTATTTTCAAGAAGTGCAATTTAGCATGTCCAATTTAATTTGAAGCCAAATGCTGTTCCTACATAGTATTAATGCTAATTTGGTATTTTATAGCAAACACATTACACAGTACATGATATGACTCCACATTACAGTTTACCAATGTGCACAAGCAACTAGCATGAAATATAAATATATGTGGGCAAACATTGATGAGTACGTTTGGAGTGGTTTAGAATCTGGACAAACAGTAAAATATTAAAAACATTTAGAACAATAAAACATGTTTTGCTTAAATGAGAGCTAAAAAACTAAGATAGCTAAAGCTAAAATATGCCTTAATTATTAAGCTAAAATAATTGAATCTAAAACATATTTTTGCTGGATATAAAAATGTACTTTCTTCATAAACAAAGGTTTCTTCATACTCAAAGACATGCTTAGCATGACATATTTGGTACTACTGAACCCAACCAGTCATGGATGGATCCTGATAAGACTACATGTATATCTCACTGTAGCTTCCACACATGTATATGCACACTGAATCCCAATATCAACACAAAAGGATCTGCACCTGCTGAAATGTACATTGTGTGAGTTTTTTTAATGTGTCTCTGTAAATGAATTTACCATTGATGGGTTTCATCAGGTACAGATGCACTGACATTAACCCCACTGTATTCTGCCCATAGCTTCAGACACAAGCTAAACACTTTGGTTTGTAAATGAAAGCAAACAGAGCCATTTGGTAACCCATCTGTGAATCAGGGTATGTGGCTATGTGATACTGCAAAGCAAGAAGCTGTTTCTTAAAACTGATTTCACTCCTGTTCCACAGTGACACTTACCCAGCTGTCTGTAGGGCAAAATCTACTAGTCTCGATACAGGTGCAGCAATGCCTTTTGGGATTTAGCTGTGCTTGTCTACACGGAGTGGTGTCCTTCCTGCTTTTTGTTCAGTTAGGCGTCAGGGTTCAAACGTAGTCCAATCAGGCGTCGGCTGTGAGGAGAGCACTGAGCTTCCTCCTCCAACTGGAAGGGAAAATAGAAGGATAAGGTCTGTGTTAAGTTAAAGGGGTTTGTGTGTTGTTTTGATTTAGAAGAACAGAGTATGACAGACCGAGTGGGAGTAGATAAGTGTGGATAAGTTTTATCTGTCTTTGAGTTAGACCAAGTGTGTGTGTGAGAACGTCTGAGTCACACAGAGATTCAGATAGACGCACACCACAGTTACACCCCTCAAGCATATCCACCTGCCCCCACACAAAGACACACACACCTGCTCTTTGATGTAGCTGTTCCCACAGGGGGCCAGCCCTCTGAGAGCCAATCCAACGATGAAGCACCAGACAGACAGTCCAGCCTCAAACGCTGCCAACACAGCACAGGGGATCCACAGCGCCAGAGTGGTGTCCTGGGAGACGGGAAGTGATGGGAACGGGGAAGAAAAAGTGTGAAATAAAGTAACACTACAAGGTTGAACATGTGATGCTTTTATGGAATTCCTGCCTCAAAAGTTGCAGCTTGAATTGTCAGACAAAGCCCCATCTGGGGAGAAACACAGAGAAAAGTGCAAAATGACATTTTTAAAAAGAGGGAAATGTAAGAGGAAGGTTTAGACTCACATAGATCCGTGTTGTATCAAATGGGCATCTGGCACTGACAGGTGACCGAGCGCTGATGGGCACCTGTGTGTCATTGCATCCCACCATCAAACCCTGCCCATTGTGGGCAACAGTGACACTAATAGCCAAGAGGAGCCCGGTGCAGCATGCTGCTGAGAGCAGAGCATTCAGGAATGATGCAATTAGAAGTCCTATTTGCTAGAGACACAGAGACAACATCATGTAAAAACAGAAGAAGGGGTAGACACAGAACGTATGACTGAAGTGATTATATCAGTAGTTGAAAACAAATTAAATTCTTACCAGTTTTAATACATGAAGGTTCCTTGACATCACGATGGCAATAATCCCAGTGGCAATGCTCTGTAAGATTCATGACAAGATGATTGCTTCACCTTAGCATTGCTTTGGCACGGAGTAGGGTTTATTAAATTATGTGCCACAAGTATAATTCTGGCCCCAAGGATGTGAGGCTGCATCTTTCATTCGGATGCCAGGCTAAGATGACTTCTTTAACTAATGAAGTGAGAGAGAGACTTCGAATGGAAAGCAGTAACTTGTCATTTTGTTCTGTCTCTATTACCTGTAAACCCTGTAATACCCCGTGTAGAGTACATTTCAAAGAAATGTGACATTAACAACATCTGATCATCAAAAGCTGCCAGTTTATCTGATACATCAGTGTAATGAAGCCTGCCCTAGAGCAACTAGTGACTGGTTTGAAAAACCAGCTCCCTTATAATAATAGACAAGTTCAGTCTTGAAAAAATACACAACACTATACCGAGCTAGAAGCACAAATCACTTTTGATGTTCACTGCAGGTGTTCGTGTATGTGTTCTTCTGATGCACAGAACACAGAAAGTCACAGGGGAGAAGTCAACATTGTTGTTCATGGTAAAAAGTTCTTGACATATATATATATATATATATATATATATATATATATATATATAGATAGATATATAGATAGATATATAGATAGATATATAGATATAGATATAGATATATATATATAGATATAGATATATATATATAGATATAGATATAGATATATATATATAGATAGATAGATAGATATATAAAAAGATTGCTTTGCTTTTGAAAGTTCTACAAACCTGAAGCCCCTTGGTGCACACTGCAGATTTGACTCTGAAACAAAGGATGAATGTCGTAACTGTTGACTCACCAGCAGGCCAGAGGTGACAGAGATGATGTTGGCTGCAGTGTATTCAGTGGTGATTTGCTGGTTGGGTTTGGAAATGTGGCGGAGGACGTTGCCATGGACAATAGCTCCAAGGATGAAATTAATATGGCCGACCAAGATGAGAGTTAATCCCTTTTTCATCAGCCTCCTTGGCCCTTTGTCCTTATCTGCATGACAGAAATACAAGTTATACTTGATAGAGCTTAAATCAAAATAACATCTGTAACATTGCTGAAGTGAAAGCTTGAAACTGGTTCGTTAGAGTTTCTATAAATTCTGTGTTACCTCACACCCATATTGTACGCAAAATTTAAAGCCCAACTGACACTGGATTTTTAACCAATATGGATATTTGACAGTTTAAAAAGTCCAATAACAATACATCGGCCGATCGCCATTTTCCAAAACATAAATGAACACTCTTGATACGGATCCCTTAGGTTTGTCCTTTAAGAGCAGCTGAATGATTTCTTCCTGACTTTGTTATAAAAGGACTTGATTTCTATTTACTATACTTATATATACATACATTTATGTGCATACATATATTACATGCACCTACATATATACTATACATGTTTATCAACAATATCAGAAGGCCTTCATTTTGTGTGGTAAATATACTTTATTTTATTTGTAAATGTGTAAACTGAAATAAGGTGCAACTGAATTACTAGACCACTGCAGCATCAATTATGATTTGCATGTGAAAAGGAAGTCAAATCTTAGGCTGTACGCCCACAAACATTAAACATTACAAATATACAGTTGCAACAAATGAAGAATTAGTCTAAAACTTCATTATGCTGATGATTAAACAGACGGGAACAGGGATATAATTTGTTTCAATCTCTGATTAACACAATTATCAACAGTAGGCCGTTTTTCATTCAACTAAACATTTATCGTACAGTTTACTGCGTAGGGATGGACAAATCATTTGTATAGAAAGGCTTCACTACCACAGAGTGACTCCTTGTGTACTGAGTGAGTCACAGAGATGGGTGGAAGCACTATGGATATAACTTATACTTAAAACGTTCATGTTATTGATTTCTTCTCATATCAGTCCCTTTAAGTGTTGACAGTTCATTTCCTCCAAGGATAAACCAGTCACTCATTTTATACACGCACTAACACGTAGCACATATGGAAAGTTTTCAAAATGAAACCGTATAATCCCACCTGCAGGCCTGTGGTCAGTTACACCCGTGGAGGGAAAACTAGCGGCGACACGTTTAAGCCAATAACATTACTGACCGAATGAGAGGCGTTTTTCAGTTACAATAATATGCCTTCAGAGAATCACTCACCAAACGTGCACATCTCTCCGCTGACAGACGTTTCCCTTTCAATCAATCAATGTCCGTAAATCTTTGAGCAACTGCTCAACAACAGAGGCAGAAAACTCCAACGTCCCCCTGGCCACTTCCTGTATGACGTCAGGAAACTCACCTGTGAATTACCTGCGGCTTGATGGACGCTGAGGGGCGCAACAGTCATTCCAGATTACCGTAAGCATCTTTGTTGTAGGCTATTATTCTCACAAATACAATATTAGTCACAAAACCTGAACAATTCACAAAAGGGTCTTAACACTGTACACACAAAAGCTAAAATCCAGCAAATCTTTCTTTTAGACCTGCTAAAAATAACAAAGTGAAGCATTTCACACATTTATTTGAAAGAACAGTTACTTTGCAGATTTATACAGAGTATAAAGCTGCTCTGGTGATCACATTGGTTGGTTTTGACCACTTCTCTATACAAGAAGTGATACACTTACATTCTCCTGGCTGAGTTTAAAAACACATCTTTGGAATATACAATCTTAACAGTTCACAAATAGACATACAGAGGAAAATAAAGTAAACAATACATTAAGAAGGACTACACACGGTATGTGTAGCAAAAATGCAGATTTTCTTTTGCTATACATATGAACAATAGTAGCCTGAATACATTTAAAAAATACTTCAGAAATATATGAGTGGAGATCATTGGATTAATATGATCTCACTAGTGAGGTGAGCAATTTAACATTTTAACTCAACAACCAGCATCAGAGGAAAGCTCTGTCTGCAAGCTCATACAGTAGCAGCTCAATTCATCTGGTACTGATTATGAGGCATTTAATCTATAATTATAATCTCAATATAATGCCAGAAAAAAAAAGGTAATTTGTTGTATCTAATATTATCTTAACTGTTGTTTTTTTCTATATATACTGAGAATGTTATTTTCTTTGCATTCTTACTGCCTGTTTAAGGTCCTGAATTTTATGAGCTTTCAGACACAGTAGTACCAGTAATCCACAAAGAGTTCTGAGCCAAAATGTCACAAAAAGGCCACAGGAAACTCCCTGATCTCAATACAAGTCTTAACAAGACCTGTATGATGTAAAATTGTGTATTCAAGCCTCTGTACTCTGTGAAGGATAATGTCCAAGTTTTAATTAAATGGTGATCAAATGAAAACAAAAGAAATAGAAACAAGAAAAGTTGTGTGTTGGCTCAGACTCTGAACAATGTGGTGTGAAATCACAGTCAACACATAATATACACTATCTGTAACATAAATAAAACATATGATGCTCTCACACAGATGTATCAGGAAAAGGCTAGGTCCTCTTTCTACAGCATATGGCAGCAGAGTTCAGTACACAAGTCTCACATGAATGAATTTTAAAGGCAGAGTAGCATGTGTGAACCCAACAAGCAGCAAATGGTAAAACAATAGGCCTTTTTCACAGCAGACATTTTGACTCGTAGTAGTAGGGAAAGCACAGGTGTTACTAATAACATTAACAATGGCTCTGTTCCTATTAAGTGTAAGCCATGACAGCGTGACAGTGAGCCAGTATGCACAACACCGAAGCAGCTAAATGGAATTCATCCATCGTTATATCTATTATTTACACCTTTGATTTTCCTACTGTGACATGTCAAAATGTCTTGAGTGAAAAAGGCCCATGAATAAAATAAAAAACAAACTGAGACAAGAGGACTTTAAGGCATGTGCGTAGGCCTAGAATAAACAAACGGAAATTCAGTAACACTGAGTTCACAGTACCTCAAAGTAACCAGGTATCCATTTTCCAGAGAGAATTGGCATGATGCCCGCCCAAAATGTGATATGCAGTGGTGTTCATACATTTTGTTATATCAAAGGCTTTCAAAAAATTATTACCCGTGGGTATTTGTCTATTATGAAGTCAACTGAGAAAGTTGCATCTCTGCCACCCAGTTTTCAAACTATTACATATATTCAGCCTGATAGGAGACTGGTTGGTCAAACACATCACAAAAGTCAAAGAGCTGGGAGTCATATGAGGCAAAACAAAAAGGAGCCAAATGAGAGGGGGAACCACGTGAGAAATGAGGATCCAGAAAGAATGGCTTGGCTTATTTTGTATGATTTTCTTTGGGTAGAAACGTATCCCTTGATCTCTAGGGAAGCTGCAGTTTTGCTGGTGGTCAACAGGTGTAGATCCGAATGTTAAAAGTACAACAGAAGCGAGAGGTGAGTTAGTATGTGGTGTGACTCCAGTGAAGGCCTGAATTAGTCTTGATTATGTTTTAGACCGTCTCATCCTGACACAAACACACCAGGCAATTCATAATCTAAACACCTCACACATACAACTGTGTGCTTGGGGAAAAAAGTAACGTAAAACTGCAAGTAATATAGTCAGTACTGTTGTGATCAAGTGTCTGTCGCAGCATTAATGAGGTCTAACTTTTAATCAACTATAACAGCCAACTTGGTAGCCAACTCATTTAAAAGAATTCCACATATATATTTGACTTTTAAAATAAAAATGTGATATCACCCCAAGTGGCTTCTTTGGAGTCACCTGGACTCTAAAATCAGCTTTATGTTAAAGGTTTTGTGTGCTTTTAGGAACCCACCCTTTTGGTCACATTAGCACCTAAGGCTTAGTAGAAAAGACATAAAAAACACTAAATACAGTCACTGTGTTGAGTAACCAAAAAAACATGTAACAGCGTTGAGAGAGTGTACTTATGAGGAGACAGCCGGGCAAACTGTCACTAGTGAAGAGCTTGGCTGAATGTTTCTTCTAGTAGAGAGGTTATTTTGTTTTGGTCCACCTGTGAAGAGAGCACAAACATTTTCAACAAGCTAGGACATTACAAAAGACACACCAATCTGTTAGATAGTGGAGATACGGCCTATCATTACAGTTAAGACACACACAGGCAAACATATGCAAGTCAGAACAGACAAGGCATAAAACAGAAATCCATTAAGAGGTTTAAGTCATAAAGTCTACATATACTCTCGCCCACAGAGAGATAAATGAGAGTACACAACATTAACGTGGGTAGGTAGCAGTAAATCTGCATAAAGCTCTTAGAAGGGGGAGGTGTATATGTGTTGGAGGGTATGTAGGAGAGTCAGGGGTCACCTCACCTTTTAAAATCAACAGAATTTTCACAAAGTTTGGTACAGAAATAGCACGCTCACCTACAGTATCACCCACATGTTTGCCTGCAGCTTTGCATTAGCACGCACACACACACACACACACACACACACACACACACACACACACAATGTGAATGTCTCTTAAACACACAAAACACCCACCTCACTGATTAAGCCCAGCTCCACCAACTCTCCAGCCAACTCTTGAACATTCTCATCTGAAACACACACAAGCACAGTTAGTAATTCATAGACATGGAGCATCACCTTCACATCAACTCTGCCAGTCACTCACTATCTCCCTCGGAGGAAAAAGGTCAGGCTTAGGGTAAATACCACATTCAGAAAATATGGTCCAGATGCTGCTTTTAAATCCATCTGCCACCTTACAAGACATTAAAAACTATTTGCATCTCTGAACCCATTTTCTTGTTTGGTGGTGCAACTTTTTATTCCTGTGGTCATCTAGCAAAGTGTTCATTAAGTGATATCCAACACAGTTAAAAACAACAGAGTCTGGCAGGAAAACGAAAAAGCCAACATGTTTCAACCAGCATGGTCTTCATTAGGGCATGATCTGTTAAAACATGTTAGCTTTTTAAATATTCCTCTTCAGCCTTGCTGTTAAAGGCTTAACGATTTAATGGACCGTCCTAAGCCCCTTCTCCTTTCCTCAATTTTACAGTGCCCAGAACTTTCTTTCTGGGCGTATGTTTATACTTTTTCCAATATTCTAATGAGCCCTGTATTTAACTGTTTAACCTAAAAATAGTATATATGGCAGTACATTTCAGGTAAGACTTCTTTAAAGACTCAACATTCAACAATTATACAGGACCAAATCGATCTCAGAAAAGGCAAAGATTAAGATTTCTCCACCAACAGTACAGCTGCACAACCTTTTGTTATATACAATAACTCCTGCTCTGACTGTGCTATTCCTCTGACTTTTTACATGACATGAAAGAAGTGTAAGAACTCACTACCTTTGCTGAAAGTATAAGACAGGTTGAGGGAAAGTTAGTACACCAAAAACCTGAACTACAAAGGGCATCAACAGATGTCTAAACAAAATATATGCAAGATTGTGCAAAATATGGAAACACAAGGAAGGTTGGATTTTACTTGACTAAAACATGGGGAAAATACATTCAGAACAAACCAACTCAGATAACTTTTGATTCCTAGTTTCTCCTGAAAACTTTAAGATACATTTAGATAACCTGACATGGTTTTTAATAAAGGGATAGTATTTCATCTAAGTGTTTTTTTTTTAACTATTATTTTAGTTACTGCCCCAAATTGAGACATTCTTTGCCTGTGCCTAGTGAGTGGAGGAGTTGTCATGGTCTACCGATTTCTAATAAACAAGCTGTCAATTAACAACTTTATCAGGAATGTGGCCGGGACAAGACAAACAAGTGGAGGAGATGGATCATTCCACAACTTTGACATTAAGAAGAGAAAAACACCAGCAGCCCCACAGCTATGTGAAGAAGGGATTGATATTGGAGCTGAAGGAGAGGCGTCCTTACAAACTAGTGGTCTCAAATAAAATCAGTTAACAAAATTAGTTACCATTTAGTTTTGAGGAAAAAACAGGCTTCAATTATGAATGCATTAAAGTAGGAGAGCCACGCTAAAAGCTAAGGGGGTGAAATTTAAGTGGCTCAGCTAGTGACCCTGCACCGTGTGACTTTGGACTTTGACGCGTTGATAAGGAAAGCTTTAAGAAATTATCCCCTGATATCAGCAGGAGGGACTGTTTACAAAGAGGACAGGGTGTGTCTATGAGACGGACTCGTGTGTATGGGTGTGCATGGATGTGAAGTTACAGTATGTGCGCAAGTGGTATTAGGGTGTGAGTGTGCAAGAGAAGACATATGACGTGAGAGACAGTAAGAAAGAGCAGTAGAGATAAAGTCAAGTGAATGTGTGTGTTTGTGTGTGTATGTGCGTGCGTGTGAATGAGAGACGATGAGAGATGAAAGCCTGGGAAGAGATGGGCAGATCTTGACACAGGAGGTGACAGCTGTCAGCTGCAGCCTTTCACAGGCCAGGCATTCCCCACACGCCTGCAACATTATACATGCCTACCATACCTGTGTGTGCATGTGCACATTGGATCACAGTGTCCACATTATTCTGAACTATTGCAACAGTTGTGTTGTGTGTTCTTTTCCAATTTGCCTTCATGTGGTTTAGTCTGCTGCACGGCATTGAGCTAAAAATCCTCAATTTCAAATAAATAAATTCAATAAGTCAGTAAAAATTTCAGAAATTGTGAAGAAGAATCATTGCTGTTTTCCAAGAGAATGTTTTAAACAGATTTCATGCATATTGGGGTTTTAAAAGCCACTATGGCCATTAAAAAAACAATTTCAGAATACAATCCAAATAAATTTGTCCAAAATAGAGGTGCATAGAGGTGGTTTTCATGACACATAAGCGACAGTCAGTCTCCCTGCCTAAAATAGTCTTGCATACTGTATATTGTGACGCCATCCGAGTTTCAAGCTCTCTCTGGAATCTCACTCTCACTTTCCTACATGCCTCAGTGCACACATATTCATACAGAGATAACCTTATCATTTATCATCACCTCTTGTGAAATGTAATTCTACCATTAACCCTAAACCCAAGCTGTAAACCTAAACCATCCAGATGGACAAAATGGCCGCACTTCATAAAAACCTTCTCACTCTGAAGGTGCGTTAAGTCAAACACGTTTTCATATGGATAGAAAACTAAATACACATGCATAAACACAATCCCATGAGGCAAATACGGTATGCTTTCTAGTACTGATATTTCACACTTATGTAGAAGTGCTTGTATGGTGACAAAACTAGATGGCAGACACACTCACACACACCTGAAAGAATGGCCTCTAATCCTCTTATCTTCCCTTAATCTCACCTCCACAGGACACACCTCCAACAATATCAAATGATCATCTAATTGCAGGAGCCACTGTAATGTTGACTAGTTGGAAATGTCAAAGGTTGTTCCACGGTATTTAAGCATTTTTGTTTTATCAGCCAAATCAAACCTCCCAGCTCTCTTTTAATCTAATGAAACTTGACTGTTGAATTTCAACACATCTCCAGTGAGAGAGCTGGGTGCAACTTTTAGGATGTGGGCGCACTGTATAACAAAATTATTGACTATATCTTTAAGCTTACAGAGTGAGTTAAGTGTCAGTGTGTGATAAAAGAGGTGGTCTTACGAGGTAACATGTCACAGCTTAGATGTCTATTCAGTTTGTCCTCCAGTTTCAGCAGTAATGTTAGCTATAAGAAGAGAAAAGAACAGACAACAAATTATGATTTTTAGGAAATAACAAATGGTTGGAATAATATCATGTTGTTGGTCAATGAGGGAAACCTATATGTTGTATTTTGAATTACTTAAACAATAAACGACCAACCTATAGACATTATCACGAGACTTACATGATACTTTGCTCCCTCCTCGACAGATTCAACGTTACACTGCATTTGAATGACCTGCAGAAGAAGTATGGAAATCTAAATGTGAATGGTTCTCAACTAATGTTGGTACAATTTCAGAACAGTACTTTACTCCAGCAAATGCACAGTATATATCTTGATTCAGTGACTGCTCGTGAAAATAAAGAAATGTTAGCATCAGGAGGATTACTTGGAAATGTCACCATTGTGATTGTATCTTCCTTCTCTAATATGCAGTATAATCTGTTGTACGCACCCGCCGTGTCTCGAGCTCTGCAGGTTCAGGGGTGGGGGATTTGACCAAGGGGACGACAACGGGAGATTTAACAGTTTCCTGTTGAGGCTGCTGAGGACAGGGCAGCCCGAACGCCGTCATTGGATAAATACCGTTCCTGATCCAGGGAGGGAGGGAGAGAAAACATGATAGAAAGAGGGCAGGAAAGAGAGGGGAGAGAGGAGTTGGAAAAAAGATGGGAGTTATATAACGTAATACAGAAATGATAAAAAGTTTGAGATAGGGAAAATAAGAAATGAAAGAAGAGATGAAAGAGAGGAGGTGAAAAATGAGAGAAAATTGACATTTTTAAACAAAATCTCCATTTAGAAACTAAAACATGCATAAGAAAACAAAACATGTTAACAGTCTCTTTCTCTTTCCATATAGTCAAAACCTTAAATTCAAAATGACTTTTTACTTTACAACTTTTACAACTTAATTACAAATGTGTACAACATTAGTCAATAACTATTTAGAAATTAGGAATTCTTTTAGATGTATCAAAATCTTGGTCTATCCGAGCCAATTCAGTTCTTTGGCCATGATTTCATATTACACACAGAGGTCCCAAACATGATAGTGGATAACAGCGGATATTCTGCTTTAAATTCTGAGTTCTGTAGTTCATTTAGATAAAGCACAAATCAGTGAAACATCCAGCATTTATGTTTTAGGAGGGCATTATACCATATTTACTGTAGATATCATATTTTAAAAGATGATCAAAGACGCACCACAATAGTCAGATGGTCCAATACTGCCCTCATGTGGCCAGATACTGTTGTATCTTTGGGGCTTAAAGAAATTGAGAGTACGACTGAGCTTGCTCAGATGCTCTGTTCACTCGTTTGCTTCTTACCTCACATCCTCCAGGAATTTATCGAGCTCCAAGGCAGGAAACTGGAAAAGCCTACAGACAAAAAGGAATAAAATAAGATTCTACAGTTTGAGGTCTTTTAACCACAGAATTTAAAATAAGATAATATGTTTCCTACCTACACAACAAACGATAATATTAGGGTCCATTGACAACTTTTTTTATGTTGGTACTCTTTTTCACTTCTATCTTCTCGTACTAGACATATTAAGAATGAAATTACATAAATGCTGTTGTTGCAATTAAAACAAATACCTCTTGAATACAAAATTCTGTATCTGTTGTTACTGTTTTATTATTGTATCAGAATGACTACTGTTATTATTTGTGCTGTATGTAGCTGACGCTGACTGCCACTAAAATGTCGATACCAGCTTCTGGCCCCTTACTTGAGCTGAACATCCTCTTTTGTCTCAGCGATGACCAGGTTGGGGTCCAAGTTCTTGGTAATCTCCTCCAGGGCATTCTCAGGAATCATGTCTGGACAATTATAAACCATTAAAGACTGATTAGGTGATACTGGTTGTTAGGATAAACTCCTTAAACTTATACTTTCTTAAGTTTTCATTAGTGGTATCTGATTAGTGGAGCGTTAATAGATAGAAATTCAGCAGTTTTAACTCTAGCTCTAGTCTTCTTATTAACCATTTCATCCTGATACAACTTTATTTCAAATCAAACCTACTAAAACTGTACTTCTGTGTCTTAGTATTTTTGTATGTGTAGGTTAAAGACTCACGTTGGTGGCTGACAATACAATGTGCAGCCAGCAGTTTTAGCAGCGGGACTTCAAACAGAGCCTGGTTAAACAGCAGCTCTCGGGCTGTAGGCCTTGTACTGGGATCACACTCGAGGCACTTCTGGATTAACTCCTACAAAAACAAGCATCTGGGTCAACGTCTTGTATACACAAATGGGACTTTCAAAGAGACATAAATAAACACACACACTCACACTCGAAGCTTAATCTGGTATGATCTTTCAAGATACTCATGAACACGCAAACACATACTCCACTGTCTTTATCTCACCCTCTGCAATGGGTCCTCCAGTAACTGTATGGCATTGTTGATGGCCTCCTGAGAAACGTAAGAGGACTCTCCATTCCCCTGGATTTCCAAGAGCGCCATCTGCAACACACCAACACACACACGTTAACATATTAATTTGGGAAAGGGCTCAGGCCATTCTATCATTATATTATGAGTCCCATCTCACCTCTAAGGCACACATGCCAAACGAGTAAATGTCTACAGCAGTGGTGACATCATCAACAGCTAAATTGAGAGAAAGAAGAAGAAAAAAAGTGTTCAGATATTATATCATAGCTCAGAAACGATTTAAGACCTACTCCTACTTATTAAACCAAATATTCATAAAAAAGATGCGCAAGTCTGATCTGGTGGCTTCTTCATGTTTAGTCTGTAATCTCAGTGCAACAAAATCTATTTAGGGCTGGGTATTAAACCTAAGTACTATTTGGATACCGACCAAGATGTGTCCTTAGCATCGTGTATCTTCACCTGCCAAGTATCAAAAGTTGGCATCAAATGCTTGGTTAGATTCTTAGTCTTGTTTACTTATTCTTTGATAAGATATATTCTGATTTAAATCAATTTTAGATTATTTTATTTAGGCAAAGCTCTTGCAGAGTTGATTGTGTTATGACAATTTAACACTGCTGCCATAGTCTGCCATATTATGTTAAAAAAATGGCTTCATCAAAGTAAGAGAGTAAGAGAGTCCTAAAAACAGTAATATCTTACTCTGGAGGTCAGGAAACAGTCAATATCAGTAACAACAGAAATAACTATTAAGTGTGATTTTGGTGTCGTGTCTACCTCCATATTCTGGGGCAAAGAAGTGCAAGTTCTTCTGTTCCTCATGACACGTCTTCACGTGGTTGTTGATGGTGTCTGGGGCAACTGCAGAGGAGACAGGAAGAGAGAGTATGGAGGACACATAGAAGTAGGATGGAGAACAGAGAGAAGTGAGTAGAAGGAATATAGAGACCGAGGAAGTAGAGCAAGACAAGAAAGAGAGTGTGTGATAAAGGGAGGGAATATCAGTATTACCTTGACATTATGTAAACTATAGTGTGATATGTTGAGAGTTTGGAAGCTGTTCCTTAGCAGATGGGGATTGCGAGAGATGGAACAAAGTGCAGAGAAGCTTTTGTGGCTGAACATGAGTCATTGCAGTTCATGTGTACACACAACAGTGGTTTTCTAAACCACATTATACAGCACCTTCATTCACATTTTATACAATGTGCAGGGTTATTTCTGCGCTAGAGAAAAGGGATATTGCCACCATGTTTGTCACACGAGAAGTCTTGATTGTTCAGTTACTTTTGTACATACAACACTGGTAGTGTGTAATCATGGAAATTCACTGCACAATCATGTGAAATTTACAGTGTTTAAATCCATAATTCAGTATAATTTGACTCCATCAACGGTGCTCCACCTCCACTACCTAACCCTCTAGGATGAAACCTGTGTAACTCTATACCTGATCCGATCTTGATGAGCCCGTTGTGTTGGATGAAGATGGTGTCACAGGTCAGGTTGCCATGGATGATGGGAGGGTCACATGAGTGGAGATAACTGCAGTACAGAAAAAAAAAAAAAACATCCACAAATACAAATACAAACTACATGAGAAAGGGATTGGATTGTTTTCCATGCGAGTGCATTTTTCTGTGAGTGACCATATTGAATTGAACATAATGTCTGAAAAGGGGAAACCAACCTGAGAGCAGACAGGATCTGTGTGCACCATCTCTTCCAAGCCTGTAGGACCATACACCTTATCAGAGCGCTTACTAGCTGGTTTCCAATACGGAGTAACTATGACTTAATGTATAATGTGATCCAACTTTGCTCAAAACTAGTACACAGCATATTTGCAAACCCTTTCTTTTGCCAACAGTTAAATGCAGACGAGATTATTGGTCCTCGCTTTGGAAAGCCCCTCTTATCCATGCTGTCATAAAGGGGCTGTCACTTTTCACAAGATACGTAGATCATGTACAGCAAGATTTTCATACTGCATTATTCTATTAAGGTTAATCTGCATACAGTCAGTTATTACCTTTTCATTCATGGTTTTGTGATTCTTCTTTGTCTTCTTTAGAAACTGCTTCAAGCTCCCCGATGACATATATTCAGTAATGAAAATCACCTGAGGGAGAGGAAGAAATTAGGGGAAACCTAGAGACACACGCATACTTGTGTCATTTTTGAAAATTATGATTTTACTCATGAAGACAGACAAAAGATTCAATAACAACCATATGTCTCCAAATTTAAGGCTACTAGTGAATGTTGTGGCAGGTCTGAGACTCACCCTGGCACGGTTCTCCTTTGTGTCGGCCCAGTACTTGTGAAACTTGACAATATTTGCATGTTCCAAATGGATCAGGTTATCAAATACTGCCTTCACTTTCTCCTAAACACACAGGGAAAAGAAAATGTAATAAAGTATATATATATATATATGTTAGAATACTACTTAACATAAATACATTTTGCTTTTGCACTGACTCTTCTGTGCCTGACAGACACTGTACGTCTAAAAGAAAGCATTTGAACAATTATAAGGAATCATTGTTTTCTCTCATGTTCTCATATAGTTTTGACCCTCTGATCTTTTTCTTAGACACCAAGGGGTGCCAAACCTTAGTCTCATCAGGTAAATAATAATACACTAGAGCTGGAATGATTAGTCAATTAATTGATTAGATTGAAAGAAGATTAACCAGGAACTATTTTGATGTCATTTTTCTAGCAAAATATCATGCCTTTGTCATATATGATAGTAAATTAAATACAACACACAAAACGAGCAATTTGAAGACATCTCGCCACATTGTACAGACTAAACGATTAATAAAAAGAATAATTAGCAGATTAATCGATAATGAAAATAATTGTTATTTGCAGTTTTATAATACACAATGCTAGAAATGATGCAACACTAGTGTACTGTACACAGATTACCATATTAATAAAGTGCTTTATAAAAACAGGACAAGAGGGGAGCATTTTGTAAAATATTTTCCACTAAAGGCAGAAATGTTTTCCTGTGAAGTAACTTGATATATATTTTAAAGAAGCTCATTAAATGCCAACATCAACAATCACTGACTGCCCAAACTCATGAGCCTTAAAATATGTCCATATTGTTTTTCATTAAAGTTACACGAGGGCTCTGTAAGTAGTAGCAGTAAAGTCCTTTAATTTTACTGGCATTGTTTGTCACTGGTTTTTCCACATTGCAGAAGCAGAGCTGCGTCATTCTCACCACTGTAACTTGTTTGTGTGCACTATAGTAAAAGAAGAAGTTTCACCCAATCAATCTTTATAATTTTGTATCCTGTATATGTGCATGAACTACTGGGGCACATAAAGACCTATTAAAATAATTTCCCTTTTTTACATTTTGAGGTGAAACCACTCCTTAGATGAGTTGACAGAGAAAAATATGTTTTGTTTACTGTCCCAATCCATATTTAATTAACTGTACAATTACATCTCAGGTCAAGACTATATAACAATCAGAGCATAATCCCCAAAGTGGCTATCTTAAACAGTTTTAATCATACTCTGTAACACTGGGCCTCACCTCCAGCAGTTTGAAGTTCTTCCTCTCTGAGATCATGACTTCATTCCAGACTACCTCTACTCCTTCCTCTGTGTCCATGGCCAAGTACGCAGCATCTATCCCTGGGACATTACGCTGATTCACCTACAGTAGAAGTGAACAGAAAATAGCTTATTAGATAATATATTTTAACAGTGAAATTAAATACAAGACACAGTTCACAAAAGAATTAACAGAAAAACTTGAATAGCATAGATTCACTACCATCTTCCTCCTCCTCCTGTTTCAGCTGACATGGTGCTGTCTTTTCATCCTTATATTCTTCCCATTTTGCCTTTCATTCTGTTTGTTTTCTAGAATTTGTTTTGTTTTTAAGTTTATACTTGTGCTAACCATACCTTCTGCATATTATCACTGAACAATGACAAGCCGCTTGATCTATAAAATAACTCCCATCAGATAACCTAAAGTTTTGAAAAAATACAAAAGGATTTAAGCGATCATCCACTAAAGGACCAATCCCATTTTTTGCCCATACTAAAATCTATCTCTACGATAACACACTGGCTAGTTTGAGTGCAGTGTTGCCTCGATGATACTTGATAATTATGACTTATGAAGAGCCTCTAACCAATATCATGAAAAAGGGGAATATTGACAAATATCATTATAGTTTGACTCAGTATCTTGATGCAGATAACACAATTTTGCATATGACTAATTATGCTTTCATACAACATTTATTCTAAACAAGAAGGAAGTGGTACGGTGTGTGAGAAAAAACATTAGCAATGTGAAAACAATGGCCCAACAGGTAAAGATAAATAGGTAAAGAAGTTAGATGAGTTCAGAATATTTATTTGATTGATTTTGTGTCACTTAATCACAATATTACTGCATCCAATAATCCAGTCAACTGAGCTTCATGACTCTGGTGTACATACTCAAGGGGCAAAAGTCACTTTGAATTTTGATTGATGCAGAGAAATGTGATGTGTCTCATGATAACTTTTAACTTAATGATGGTTTGAACAGTTCATAATTGTGTCCCATCATTTTCATGATACCATCAAAGCACAGCTTCCTGGTCTCCCCCCTTACCTCCTCTCTGCGTTTCTGCCAGCGGCCACAGGGACTCTCTTCCAGGATTTCTGACTCATCTTCACTCTCATCCTCATCCTCAGTTGCTGTGGTGGCAGGAGGCTGTATGGAGGCCGCAGGCGAAGACGTAGATGCTCCACCTTGGACCTGTTGAGTGTTACTGGACATGTGTTCTGCTGTGACCTCTGGCATGTTCTCCTCTGTACCTGGAGCTCCTTTCCTCTGTGGATCCGACATCATGGCACAGCTTGTATGATTGCTGGCTTTCCTCCCCTAGGCTCCAGTTCCTGGGCTGCAACAAGTGATAGGAAGCCTCTTTCTCGCTTTCTCCTCTCTCTGTTAGCACTGATCACACACCCATTTTCTTCTCTGGCCTGTCTTTCAACAAGGTAGAGCTGAAGGAGGGAGGAGTGTAAACAAATGACACATGTAGAGAGGCGGGGGTGGGTGGTACAGAGGGCAACTGTTACCTTTGCCAATAACGTTACAAGTATCACCTTTTCCCACCTACGTTAAGTTAGTTAACTACTGAGAAACGAGCCGTATGCTCTATTGGTAGCTTGGACTCAGTGGCAAAGAAACATTATTGTTACAGGACACTAAAACATCAGCCACACAAACTAACTAGCTATTGTAGCTAACGTTAACTTAGCTGTTGAAAGCTGTTGCTAATGTTCAACGTTAGCTTAAAGAAGTTCAGCCTCCCACTCCTTTGCTAACTTTCCTCCAGCTAACAAGCTAATGGAAGGTAAATAAACAAATAGCTAACATAAAGTTAAGTAGCAATATATACAAATCTTACCGTGGAACAGAAAACGACCACCGAATAAATAGGCTTGGGTTACATACTGATGGAAAAGCAGTAAAAAGAGACGCTTTTAAACAAAAATGCTAGTTCGTCATAAAATATGTTGGGTTTCTAGTCCCTCTCTCGTAGCAGAAGTGGGAGGGGCGGGGCAGGGGCAGCGCTTCGGGAGCGCTTGTTTGCGCGCAGAAAACGCAGTGGTGTAGAGTTACTACTAGACCATCAAAATAAGTAGAGCACATGGGATTTGAATGATAAATATTACATTTAATACATCGTTTAAAATGACCATATACTAACAAGGTATATCATTTTATTTAACTAATGTTATAACTGTGTGGCCTAGTACGTGGAGTCCATATAACACCCCACAACTTGTGTTTGTTTAACTCCAGCACAGAACCGTTAAAACACCAGCCGTGGACAATAATTGTCGCTTCTTCAACTACAAATTTTAAATTATTTATACCACATAAAGACTTCAAAACAACTCGCATTTTGGTCAACATGTGTTGTGTCGCTTTTTTGTACTATAAAACACCATGATGGTCATTTTTAAGCATAGTTTCTAAAATCAAGCGCACTCAAATTTGGCACTGATGGTGAGCACTGAGCAGCTCGAAGAACAATCAAGATAGTTCACATCCGTAATGCTAGCTTGGTAAGAACAGTTCGCGAAAGGGCCTACGTCTGTGTAAAAATGTGTCCATATCTCACATACCGATTTCAGTAACCAATTAAACCCCTGCATTTTATTCCGTTTGGCTATAATTGATAAATATTTTAAATTAAAAGAAGAGTTTACGGGATTTAATCTGCGTGGTCTAAGCAAAAACGGAAGTTGTCAGAGGTGAACGCTCTCGCCTCGCTCGTAGACGGTTTGTACAGCTGTTTCACGTTGCTAATATTCTGCGCAAGATGTTATCCACGATTTAGTTACATGCAAGACAGTGATGCAAACAAGCCCGCTGGAAAATAAGGGAATTCTTGGGTGGCTGTCTTTTGGATAAAAAGACCCCTGACTCTCTTCGCCCACTATGCGGAGGCTTAACGACACCGAAGCCGTCCGCATAGGTCGTATATAACGGATATTTTATGGAAGGTGGGACGAAGGAGAGGTTGTGAGGCTGGGGAGTCGGGACATCGGCTGAGCTGGGGAGAGGAGCGTTAGCAAGCTAGCTTTCGTGACAGTAACGGTTATAACGGAACAGTGACTTTTCCGTACGAACTGGTTCGGTTATCATGGCTACGAATAGTAACAATTTAACGCTAACGCCTGTGATGGGAGATATCATCCAGTTAAACGTCGGTGGGACAAGGTAAGCTTCGTCAACAGGACAGCTCGACAGATGATGGCCATCTTTTGGGAAATTTGAGCTCTGGCTTCGTACGTGTATGATGATATCTGCATGGCCGAGCAGCCATGGATGTAGCTGAAGTAGATACACCACTCAAGGTTGTGTAGGTTACTTCATCATTCCTCTTTTTCTCATTCACTTTCTCTCTCTCTCTCTCTCTCTCTCTCTCTCTCTCTCTCTCTCTCTCTCTCACACACACACACTGGGCTTTCTTGTCAGTTGAAATTGAACACACTGTACATCTACATTTGAACATTTGTGCGATGTAGTGATGCATTTCTTCAGCAAGGCAATTCCATGAATGGCATGCTTCTTGGTCAACAAATTAGCCATCCACCATTTTCATGCTCTTAAGTTCACTGACCCTACATTTTCCACTACACTGTGCTTGTAATGCATGCGCTATTGTGTCTTTATACTGTAGGTTCAGCACCTCCAGACAGACTCTGATGTGGATCCCAGACTCTTTCTTCTCAAGGTTGGTTAAATGTCCTAGTCAGCATTTGGACTCTTCTTCAAAAGCAGATGATGCATGGGATAGATCTGGACTTTTTGTGCTGTTACCACTACATGGTCAACTAATGAGAAGTCACATGAATGCTATCCAGGTTGCATTGTGAAATGTTGGTATTTCTGGGTTATCTCGCAACTAGACCAGATTAGGTCTTTAAAGAATCAATTGAAGTACTAGCAACTTAAGTGCAGTGTCAGAGTATATATTATGAGGAACAGTTGGCTGTGTGTGGCAAAAATGGAGCTGACTGTGTCTGCATAGCCACTGTAAGTGTTATAACGTATATATTTCAAAGCAGGGACTCTTAAACCCGACTAACATGGCACTAATGGAGTAAATTTAACTTCTCTAGACTCCCCCTGAAGCTAGGCTAATTACACTGTACTAGTACTTTTGCTACAGCATGTAGGAGTTCTACCAGAAACAGGTCAAAGACATGTGAGCATGCTATGGTGCAGATGCAACTTGGTAAAACAAAATACGTATTACATAATTAATGTTAAGTAGGGATGTTCCATTATCACGTCTCTGTCTTGCTTCATACTTCTACCATTCTGGTGATGGAAAATGTCAAGGGGATTACCGGTACAATTACAGTCCGCTATGATTGGAAGAAAGTAGAAAATCAAGTCAGCTGCATTACTTTTATACATTTTGTATTTTTTGTTATTTTAGTGAGTCAAAAGTCTTGTCTTGTATTCATCCAGTATTCAGTGTGAACACTGTGGCAGTCATCCCATGTTTTTTGGGGGGTTTGGAAACAGTCATTACAATATATGCGCTAAGTATATATGTTTTGGCATATGTGGGTGTTTTCACCTGTTTCTTGTGAGTTATTTAGTTGTGATTCCTGCCCTAGAGGGGAACCCACTGTTAAAGTGAAACAGCTGATTGGGGCTGGGCAAATACCAATGTTGTCACAAACTCAAACACTGGACTGAGCTCCCAGCTGACCAAGTAGTGCTAAATGCCTGTCAGTCTGTCTGCCAGTGCACCTGTCTGTCTGCCTGCCTGTCAGTCTCTCTGCCCCCAGCTGTCTGCAGTATGCAGTCAATATAAAGTCATTCTTCATACAAACTTGCAGCACATGCTGATGCAGCACTAATCTGTAGTTCAGAGTCAACAGGTTTGCTACTGTGCAAATTACTGTGTAATTTGTGTGTTTACTTCAGGTGGTGGTAACACTGCTGGTAAGTGTTACCAAATGAAGTGCTTGGGTTAACTGGAGAACTCTGTGTGTGTTTTACAGTTTGCTCAGTGGAAGGATATCCACTCTTCGGGATGAAACTGGAGCTGTGAGTATAGCAGCCTTTGTTACTTCCTAAGAGAAAACTAGGACAGTGTCTGCAGGCCACTGAAAACTCTCTAAAAGCTTCCAACAGATAGGACATGACATTAGTTCTGTTGGGATGTAACTCACTGAAATATGATGCATGGCCCCAAGATTATGTGTACTCAAGAACAAATAAGATATGACATTAGACATCATGAAATTTCATACACTTGCCTATTGTTAGATGTTGCACTGTTTTTTACTGTAGGGCTACAACTAATGATTATCTCTCAATTATTTTTCAGTGACTAGTTAAGCCAGTAAAATGTCAGAAAGTAGTGGCACATCCCATGATGATGTCTTGTTTTGTTAAACCAAAACCCAAAGTTATTAAATTTAGAGAGAAAAGCAGCAAATCCTCACATTTGAGGAGCTGGAACAAGCAGATGTTTGGCATGTTTGCTTGGTATTTATGACTTAAATTGTTACTGATTATCTAAATTGTTGTTGATTCATTTTCATTAATGAATCACCTAATCATCTCAGCACTATTTTTGTGTACCGTTCCTGTTGCTGTTCTGTTGTTGTATTGATGTACATATTTTTATACCACTGACCAAATGATTTTCCTCCACTGATAATAAAGTTAAACATGAACATGTACTTTCATGTCATCACTTCCCCATTACTGGGCTAAAAGCACAGCACAGGATTTTGAATTGTAACCAGTTACTTTTAAGCCCTGCATTTGCATCATAATATATGTTCTTCCACTTCCAGATATTTATTGACAGAGACCCTACAGCTTTTGCACCAATTTTGAATTTCCTCCGAACCAAAGAACTGGACCTGCGGTAAGGAGTCATGACACCATTCAGAAAATATCCCTGAATGTTTATTTTAAGAAGATATTGCGTTAAGTTGATAACCAGAGTCTTACAGAATACTTTTTTTTCTCTGTAGGGGTGTCAACATCAGTATCCTGCGACATGAAGCAGAGTTTTACGGGATAACTCCTTTAGGTGTGTTGCTGTACAGAGCTTTTGTAAGGAAATGGAAGTAGCAGCCTTGTTCTGAGCACAGATAGTGATCGTATAGACATTATAGAAACCTCATAATGCACCTGCCTTATATCATGTTTGTTCTGTAGCCAAGATATGTCAGCAGTCACCAGGTTTTGAATACCAGCTGAGTATGTGGGTTTTTTGGCTACAAGCTATAATAGTATAAGTGAACTACTGTCGTTAAAGTGAAATGTTGTCCTGTAATGTCAAATGTTGGTTTGGCTTCAAATAATACTAGACCAAAGCCAGAACCTTATTACTGTTAGTTCCATGTACTCTAATGTTTTACTTCCTGTTTCAGTGTTTGTAACTTCCCTGCATTGTCTGTGTACTTGAATGGGAAAGTTACCTTTGTGAAACTGATCACCTGCCTAAAAACATAATATGCATGGCAACACATACTGTATGATACAAAAATAATACATACAATTAAAATTACAGTGGCTTGCTCCAACCCAAAGACAGGATCTGATCAGTCATGTGTAATTTTTCATTAACTTTGTCAAAATGACTAAAGAAAATACAAAATGAAGAAATAGAGTATGAAGTTTAAAATCCATAGAACAAAAGGACAATTTCTATCAGTATCAGTAAATATAATCATCCATTACATTTTCCTAATTGTTATTTTTTCATGTTTTCAGTAATTAAATATGTAGTCACTTAATCTATCTTGTTACCCTGTTCATCATGGGCTCATTTCAGTTTCTGTGTGTGTGTGTGTCTGTACCTGTGTGTGCAGTACGGCGCCTGCTGCTGTGTGAGGAACTGGACCGCTCATCATGTGGCAGTGTTCTCTTCCATGGTTACCTGCCGCCCCCAGGTAAAGACGTGAAACTGAGCAATACAGAAAATGAACTGAAAATAGAGTAAACCAATTAACGGTGAACAGAATATTCAACTGATGTTCCAAAAACACTTGCAGGAAGGAAACTACCTGTTTTTAAGTCATAGAATACTATAAAAGCGTGCAGACATTTCTTTTTATAAATTTCAGTGCATCTTTTCTTGACAGCCATCCCTCCCCGTAAGTCGAGCCCTTCCTCAGCAGCCTCTAGCTCCTCCTCTGATGAGCGGCCAGGTCCAAGTGGAGCAGAGGGCTTCACCCGTATTGGTCCCCCTCCTCACCCTTCGCTCTCTGGCCCACCTGGAACAGACGACAACCACAAACTGGGTGAGTAACCTGGGGCAGCCTCATGAAGTGTCTCTGAATTTAAAAGATTACAGATGTTGTGGGCAAGTGCAAAAGATCCATCGCAGTATAAGTTTCATGTTAGCATAAAAAAGCAAGCAGCAAATGTAGCAATGACTCTTATTATGACAGTGACTTGTCAGTAGGACTATTGGCCTACACCCTGCTACACTATCTGCCTTCTGCCTGCCATTAACAGACTGTGTGTGTACTGCATGTGCTCTAGCATGCATACTGGTTATGTCTGGGTTTGTCTATGTTTCAAAATGTTCATATGTGTGTCACATCCTTTTAGTGGGCTGACTAACTGACTGAGGTAGCCTAGTTTCACATCAGCCTGCTCTCTGTTGAGGATGACATCAGATAATATAGTTAGCTGCAGTAAACAAAGAGTCTGTGTGAGTCTGGACTGATGGGGAAGAATTTGGGATGGGTGTTTTGTATCATGCAATAATCTGAAGTAAACATCACTGATCCCGGCCCGGTTCTAGACCTTTCATCTGCTGCCTACATTTTCATTTTATTCAGCGATTCAGATAATGACAAGAATTATGAAGTGAAATGAAGTGAAAACAAAATGGAAATTCAGTCTGATTATCAGGTTATGAAAGTAGTGTGTTTATTTGTATTTTGTGTGTGTGTGCGCGTGTGAGTGCAGGTCCTGTGGTTGACCCCAGGAAGGTGCTGATTATAGCGGGACACCACAACTGGATTGTAGCAGCTTATGCTCACTTTGTCATCTGCTACAGGTAACATGTAGTTGGTTTAAACAATTGTCATCCACTCTATAGTTTATAAGGGGGAGACACTATTTTTTTATGATGGGAAGATGGAGTCATTATGTGTTGTGTCTCACATTTCTCTCTAAATGCTCCTATATCTGCATCAGAACACAAGCCGTCATCTTTGGCTCTATGTACTATTTATCTTTTATTAAAACAAGCAGACAAGTTGAGAACAAAATGTTATTTGGTTTAATAATTAAGAAGAAATATGTTTTTTTTACAACCTAGTTATGCATTGTGAAAATGTAAACTTGTAATAAAGGTTGTAATGAAAGCTGATATGTCTGAAAAAGACTGCGATAAAGATTAAAATTAATGTATGAAAGTTAAAATAGATGCAAAACATTTAGGTCTATATCAGGGCGTGTTTGCTACACTGATGGTTGTCTGTACACATCCTTATGAAAGCTCATAGGACTTGGACACAGACGTTTTTCATCCTATCCATGTCCAACCTTTTCAAAACAGACCTATTTGTTCATAACTGTCCTTGTCATTTAAGTTATTAAACACTATATTATGGCTAATCCTTTGAGTAAGCATAAATGGTAAAATGGTAAAGGTAAATGTTTGTCTGTGTGTGTGATCTCCCTACAGGATAAAGGAATCTACTGGATGGCAGCAGGTGTTTTCCTCCCCCTACCTTGACTGGACCATTGAACGCATTGCGCTTAACGCCAAGGTGGTGGGCGGCCCGCATGGGGACAAGGACAAGATGGTGGCCGCCGCCTCTGAAAGCAGTATCATCCTCTGGAGCATCCAAGATGGAGGCAGCGGCAATGAGATAGGTAAACAGAGAGTTACTGTAGGCTTGTGATGGTCTGTTTTGTCAGGGTTCCTACTCACCCTACTGGACCTTGTAGAAGTGTGATCCAGCCAGGAAAACAATGGAAGTTAAACCAATTCTGTAGGGATGTTACAGAATATTAGCAAATGGGACAGAGTTGTGCAGAGTACGTTAATTGCACTACATGGCATTAACAGAGAGAAATGGAATTACATATTTGGGTCAAAGGCACAATCGAATGTAGTAATGAAAGGTTGTGAAAACTGATGATGTGAAAAATCATCCAATTACACATGGTGGCTTTAGTGGGGACTCTGGTATGCACTTAGAAGTACTTCTACCTCTCCCCACCACCCCAGGTGTATTCAGTCTCGGTGTACCTGTGGATGATCTCTTCTTTATTGGGAACCAGCTGGTGGCTACAAGCCATACAGGGAAGGTCGGGGTGTGGAATGCCGTCACACAGCATTGGCAGGTAGGTGTGTGTGTCTGTGTGTGTGTGTGTGTGCGTGTTTGTACAACATAACTACATGGAATAACACTGCACTGATTATGAGTTCATCTTTTTGTGTGTATATGTTAGGTTCAAGATGTGGTTCCTATTACCAGTTGTGACACAGCAGGATCCTTCCTACTGCTGGGCTGCAACAATGGCTCTATCTACTACATAGGTACACACATGTTCACACACACGGACACAAACACGTGTGCACACACACACAGGGTTACCTACCTTCTGTCTGTCACTCAGATGATTGGATGTTTGTTAAGTACCAGTTACAAGAAAAGGATATTGCACAGCAAATGACCACCCTTTCATATCTTTGAAAGATTTTTGTGATGACTTGATGTATGATTATTGCCTACAAAATGCTTATAAAAGCACCTTCATTTTTATCTAAAGGATTCTGAGTCAATAAGGGGATTGGATACTCAATCTAAATTTCATAAAATGCTGTCAAACCTCAACACATTAACATTTTGTCTTCTTCTTCTTGTTAGACATGCAGAAGTTTCCACTGAGGATGAAGGATAATGATCTTCTAGTGACCGAGCTTTATCATGACCCTTCAAATGATGCCATCACTGCGCTGTCTGTCTACCTCACACCTAAAACCAGTCAGTAGACCAGGTTTTGTTTGTCTCCTCTAAAATTAAAGAAGAAAATAAACTTAAAAAGTAGTTTTTCTGCATATACTTGTTGGTTTTGTCTGTTCCCCTCCCTCAGTTTCACCTCCTGGGATATAAACAGGCAGTTTTGGATGCAACATAAATCACAGTTACTGACCTGACATGAAAACATTCTGTCTATGTGTATTTGTGTTGTGTCTCCCTCTCTCTGCTCTCAGGTGTGAGTGGGAACTGGATAGAGATAGCTTATGGGACTAGCAGCGGTGCGGTGAGAGTGATTGTGCAACACCCAGAGACAGTGGGATCGGGCCCCCAGCTCTTTCAGACATTCACTGTGCACAGGAGCCCGGTGACAAAGATTATGCTGTCTGAGAAACATCTGGTATCAGGTGAGGAAGGTGTAACAGGTAGGGGGATTAGGCAGGCAGTTTCCTTGCTGATAGAGGGCTGATTGAAGGAACTGGAGTGGGTAATAGAGGAATATACCAGACAATGGTAAAAGTGCAGGTTGTTGACACATTGTCCAATCATCTCTTGTTCATTCTGTTCTCTGTTTTGCACCCGGGAGTATAAATGTGATTGAAATTTTGTCTGGTTGTCTGTGTTTTTCTGTGCGTGTCAGTGTGCGCTGACAACAACCACGTTCGGACGTGGACGGTGACCCGGTTCAGAGGGATGATCTCCACCCAGCCAGGCTCCACCCCTCTGGCTTCCTTCAAAATACTGTCCCTGGAGGAGACGGAGAGCCACGGGAGCTACTGCTCTGGGAATGATATAGGTGAGAGAGTTAGGAAGAGAAGAACAGCAGAAATAGAAGAAGGCAAGATTGATTAATGTGACGGAAGCATAGATGCATTTGTAAGGAGGAAGAGAGGGGTTGTCTGATACTGTCTTTGGAACAGAGGTACAGGTTTGGGATTTACATTAGTAGTAATGGGTGGATCTTATCATTGCATTCAAATTCAGTAGATAACAGGAACACTATGTGCAGATATGAATTTGTGTGTTACAAGCTGTTCAATTCACGCCAAGTACTGGCCACAGGAATGAAACTTCTACCAGTTATGGAACATGATCAAAGAGCTATTGCTAAAGTGGACACATCACTTTCTAAATAAGACAAATCAAGCACTAATCCTTTTTTTTTCAAAATGTTCAAGCATCCTAGTTTTGTGTTTTGTAACAGTCTTTTGTGGTGGACTTGCTGAATCCAGCTGTAAGATGGCAGGCTGATTGTGTTTTCTGCTCTCAGGTCCATTTGGAGAGAGAGACGATCAGCAGGTTTTCATACAGAAAGTGATCCCCATCATCAACAAACTGTTTGTGAGGCTCTCATCTACTGGAAAGAGGTATAATATTCTTCATTTGTCTTTCCCTTTCACCTGTGCTCCTCTGACCTTTATCTAACTTTGGCTGTTATTGTCATAAACTGGGAGGATGCTTTGTCTCACTAAATGTCTTTCCTTCCCATCGTTATTCAGCTTATATGCAAGCTTTTGGTACTTCTGTCCGTGCATGTGTGTGTGTGTGTTTGTCAGGATCTGTGAAGTGCAGTCAGTGGACGGGACCACCATCTCTTGCTTCATGGTACGGGAGTGTGAGGGTTCGAGCCGGATGGGGTCGCGACCTCGGCGCTATCTCTTCACCGGTCATGGCAACGGCAGCATCCAAATGTGGGACCTGACCACTGCGATGGACATCGCTAACAAAGGGGAGGAGAGGAAGAGAGAGGGTGAGGAAATGGAGACAGATAGGGGGGAGAAGGAGGGGAGGTTGAAAGAGAGAGAGACAGAATTGTAGAAGGCAACATTGTGTGTTCATGGGTGAAGAGATGGGGAACAGTAATGAAAGAATGTCTATGGCTGCATTTACTCACCTACAAAAAAACAAAAATATTCTGGATATACAGTAGACTACTATTTCTAGGATTAATTTAGTTGTTTCTTTTGATGAAATACTGTGTGTGTGTTCTGAAGCTGCTCTTGTGTTTGATAGATGTAGGTGGGCCTACAGAGGAGGAGCTGCTGCAGCTGTTGGACCAGTGCGACCTGAGCACCTCCCGCTGTGCTACACCAAATATTAGCCCCGCCCCCTCTGTGCTGCACCACACACGCCTCAGAGAGTCCTGCTCAAGGTTAGACAGAAAGATCACACGCACCACATTAAAGACAAACAGGCGGACGGACACACATACAAAATAAGAAACACAATCAACTACGGCCAGCCCTTCACCTTCCTAACTCAATACAGATACATTTGTACATTTATACACAAAATAAGGAACTGTCTGTCTCCATACCGTAATCACAATAATCAACATCCTTTGTACTATGGTGATCAACCAATACGTACTGTGTGAAGTGTCGTGAAGATGTCTTTCACTGGCCACTGAAGCTCTTACCTGTCTCACACTTTCATGTCTTTCAGTCTGCAGTTACAGGCCCCGGAGCCCATTCCTGAGAGCCAGGCTACTTATGGAGCCGTGCGACCCTACAGAGAGAGCCCCCTGCTGGCCCGCGCTCGACGAACTGAGTCCTTCCACAGCTACCGGTGAAATAATATTTGTCTCACTGTGCAGATACATTAAAGGGTCGGTTCACCTACAAAAAACACATTTCCTCACTATTGTATTGAGGTGGTGGCAGAAATCTCAGATGGATATCTCAAAATCTGAAACAAATTAAACCAAAACTATAAGCGTAGACAAGCGTAGACCGTAGAGGTGGGGTCATTTTTTTTTTTTTTTTGTAATTTGGATGATTTCACCATTACTGTGGTGTTCTTGTCCTGAAGAGCCCCAGCACTTTCTCATCTTTCCGTGCTCTACCCACACCTGATTAGCGGGATCTAGTGTTTATCCAGTGAAGAGCTAATCATGTGTAGACAGAGCAGGGAGAGATGGAAAATATGCAGTACTGGGGCTGTGCAGAACCAGCAGTGAGGACCCCTAGCACCTGGTTTTGTAATCCAGTCTTCCTGTGTGCCATTCTGATAATAATCTGATTATACTTGGAAATGCCAAGTTGTCCTTGTCTGCATTTTGTTAATTTATTTATCCACCTGTAACTGACTCGATCCATCTATCTTTCTGTAGAGACTTCCAGAACTTCAGCCTGAGTCGAGGTCTCCTGGACAGCACCGGTCCGACGTCCACACAGGGCCCCAGCCAGACCCCTGACGCCCGCCGTTCGCTCTGTGACTTTGGGCCTGAGGACAGTGAGAGGAGAGCCACAGCTCTGGAGTTCTGGGCTTGCCGAACAGCCAGTTCAAGCTCTCCCATACATATCGGAGCTACGGCGACTGCTGGTGTGAAGGCAGAAGGCGGTCAAGAGTCTCCACGACAACCTCCTGACAGCCCGATTCCTGGAGGTGACGTTAGGCGAAAGGTGCACCCACAACCCAGAGGAGGGGGAGGGTGCGGGATCAGGGGGAGAAGGGGTGAAGGCGGAGGCAGGTGTGAGGAAGAGGGGAGTACTAGAAGGAGGCTTTCTGGGGAGGAAGAGGGCTCCCCCAGTCCCCCACCTCTCCTCCCTCCCTCCTGGATCTGAAGGTTCAGGCAGCGACTCATCTGCCAATGCCTCCCCCTCCCCAACCAAAGTGGCTTCGTCCACCTCACCGCGACACAGGAAGCTGGCCCCTGAGCTGTCCAATCAGGACAGCAGCCTGTGACAGCACAATGTGGCCCACCCCCCTTTTGATCTCAATCAGAGGAATTATCTCGTAGAAGCATCCATGTGGGAAATGAGGCCTGGATATCACAGCAGAGGAGCAATGTGGCTTCATCTACAGGAAACCACTTCAATTGCTTCGACTCCACTGTCCACCCCACCCTAACAATGTTTGTTTATTTTTTAGGTATGGTTCATGATGTAACTGGATTTACTGTCTCCTTTTGGGACTCCACACAAGATGCTACCATGTTTTAATGAGTCTGTGTCTCAGGACAAGTCTCCTTCACTCAGTTTGCGTCGTACGCTGAAAAACATTTTTTTATTTAAGTCACTCAAACATTGGTGTCATATGTTTGACTACAAAATCTGACATGAAGAAGCAGTCACAACATCCCAATGCTAACAGCATGCCATCAGAGGAAGCATCTCAACCAGGGCAGGAATGCATTTTGTTTTTGATCTTTTAAGGATTTCAAGTCTTATCACACTTGAGTACCCAGCAGTAAAATCTGCTGGGTACAACTGGAGCTCCTACTCTCTCAGTTTGCTTTTGGCGTTTGCTTCAGGTTGTCTTAGCAGATGATGAGGGCAATGAGGTCAGCACCTTCAGGCACAAATCTGATAGCAATATGGCTGCTCAGTTAGTCCTGGAGAATTGCTGTACTTGGTTTCTCTCCCTGTGTTGATGTTGTTCACTCTGCGTCTTAAACACACAGTCACTGCAGGAACATGCAAACGTCTGTTTGGCCAGGTGTTGTTGCTGCCTGTTTGGTTGAAGCACAATTGTTAGGCCACTGATGTGTAGACTGGATCATTAACTCATCAAGGTTCATCAAAATGAAAAAAAAAACAAGCAAATAAGCACAGCACTGATAGTAGTGGAAATACAATGAGGGTTTCAAACATTAAGGAGTGCTTTATCTTGTGAGACCCTTAAGCTGCTAATGGAAGCAAAATTAAATTAACAAAGGCACAGCTTGTACTTCTATCAGATATTTAAAGGGTTTTTATTGACTTATAGTCTGGCAGGAATGACTTAAATCAATCAAGCTTACACAAAACATCTGCTTTCAAACAAACCCACCCACCCCATCTAAAATTTCTTGAGCTCTTCAACCAACGATTATTTTCATTATCAGAAAATAAAAAAAAATGCTCAATGATATAAAACAGAAAAGGCAGCAAATCCTCACATTTGAGAAGCTGAAACCAGCATATGTTTGCCATTTCTGTCAGTTACATTGTTGGTGATTGACCAAACAATTAAATGGCTAATCGTTTCAGCACTAGCTCCAAATAGATTTGTCAAAACGATCAGGCCCCTTTGAAAGACAGAACTCATGTGTCTCTGACAATATGTGCAATTTGTTGTTCAGTGAATTTTTACTTACACCTACCTTAAAACATGTTACCCTAGTCTGACTCTTGGCAGCTAGTTGAGTCCTAATGCTGCAGCCAGAGACACAATGGTTATTGTTGTTGAAGCAATGACAGTCAGCAAGCAGTGAATTCATTTTGCAGCTCCAGAATGCAGTAAGACCTTCTGGGTTTGTTGTTTGACGGCTCAATGACAACTATGCAACAGTGGAGTTAAGATGTAGAACAGCCAATTGCATTATGAACATGTGCTAACAGTAGCATAACAGCCTCCTTGCTCCTCAACAAAGGCAAAAAAGTGGAAACTTGTGTGCAACATGTAACATGCAGTGTATAGAACTTTTTCACAGCAGACAGTTTGACTTGTCATGGCAGGAAAAGCAAAGGTAAAACTAATTTCACTAGCAATGATGGACAGTTCCATCAAGTGTCCCAGTAAGCCATGACAGTCAGCTAGCATGCACAAGACCAGGACCC
Source organism: Macquaria ambigua (assembly GCA_008360985.2). Taxonomy (NCBI): domain Eukaryota; kingdom Metazoa; phylum Chordata; class Actinopteri; order Centrarchiformes; family Percichthyidae; genus Macquaria; species Macquaria ambigua. Next base: position 225,589 of record VMKM01000204.1, read on the forward strand.
TGGAACTAGCACACCTGAATGGCATGGAGTCGTTTTTAATGTGATCAATTATACCTTTCCTGCGATGACAGGTCAAAATGTCTGCTGTGAAAAAAGTCTAATCCAACGCAGAAATTTGGGTCATTTTCATGAAACATTTGTAAATGTGAATTTGAAAACAAATTAGTAGCACCCAACTGGAACCTTAGAGTTTTAGGGAAGTTGTATGGGTTTTTATTTTTTTTGCAGATTGATCCATTAAAAAAAGATCACATTCACATTAACAGTGACGGCAAATCAACTTTAGCTACTGGAATCAGTTTTTAATGCTTTGTGATATTTACAGTATATAACCTTTTCTTTAATGTCTAAATAGAGAGAAATATTTGGTACGTTTTATCGCTGTTCAGACAGTTGGAAAAAGCAGTTGTGCCTGTGAAAGATCGCACTAATTATTATTATTTATATTTTATTTTTTTACAGTATCACAATATAACTACACTCAATTCCATAGAAGGACCTACACTACATCACTTTACTCCGTTTGAAACAGATTTGATTGTGTCTTGTTTTGTTTTGGATGACTGTTGCAGTGCCTTATTTAACTTGTTTGATGGTTGTCAGCCTGTTTGTGTGTTTTAATTGAAAAGGATGCTGACCAAAGGCTTGTTAAGACTGAGCTCATTGTGGAGCCACATAACGGACATGTCCACTCTTGGCTAGCTCTGTCTCATGATAGATTTACACCAGGCCAAATTAGATTTCATGAGTGGTCACTTGAATTGATAGGCATTACATATTAAATTATCAGCATCTATTGTAAATTGTAGATAATCTTGACGTAGATTAAAACTGGAAAGTCTGTCCTTCCCGGGAATTTTTATTGTAGCTTGTTCTTTGTAGCTTGAGGTGAACCAACTCATTCACTTCCAAGCATATAATGGTAAAATATGAGTGTTTAAGTGCTCTGTAGGAAACAAACACAATGCACCTTGATTATGATATAGGTGTGAAGGCCTAAAAGCTGAAAGTTAAATATTAGCAACCTTAATTAGCATAGTCATTCTGTGAGTTAAACCTGCTTCTTTATGGCTTGAACCCATCAGATCCCAGTTTCCACTAGCTGAAACCAGGCCAGCTCTTAATCGACGGTACTTTTTAATAACCATTGTGGAGACCATAAAACTTAGTGATGGTAAAAAAAAGAAAAAAAAAGAAAAGATAAATAGAACTAGAAAGAATGTCCTGAAATGTTAATTATAATTTGCCAAATCCAGCAGCTCTATAACCTCTTTGTAAGTAGTTTATATCACATTGCGTAACAACATTTCATCATTAAAAGATGAACTGACCATGTGGTCCCTGCCTGTACAAAGATGTACATTTTGATACACTAACTGTACGGAAAGTAGACATTCATATTCAAAACAAAATCCTACCATGGATGCATTAATGTGTGTGATGGTGTGTTGATACTTACACTGTTGTTACATATTGTTGATAATCATATAATGCCTATATTGATATTATCATGCTATTGGACCTAACTGCATTTGCACTTGCACTATTAAGACTAATATTAAAGTAACTCGCTAATGTTTATTTTATATAAAAAATATATAAAGTTTAAAGTGTATTTCAGCACATAACTGTTTGTTTGTCTTGTGAAGATCTGTCCGTCCTTATCTGTCGTCCCTCAGTTCCTCTCTGGCCATGTTTACATTATATTACAGCCAGATGCTAGTGAGCTAAAAGGAATACATATCGGTTTGTTTAAACTGCCCTGTACATCATTGTATTACATTGTGTTTGTTTGAAATGCTGCGTTATGTTGTAACATTATTTACAGCTGCCTACAGTACTGACCCCAAATATAATGTTGACATTGAACTTTCAGAGCCACAGTGCTCATGCAGTTTAAACTGTGTTCACTAAAACCTCTCAAAACTGAACAATTCTCCTGTCTTGAACTCTCAGAAGATTAAGAGGTAAATTGATAGTGATGAAATAAAGTAGTTTTTTCATTCTTCTATTTTTGACATCTGAGGAAAAGAGCAGACATTCAGCTGTTTACAGAAGATCCTTCAAATCTGTATTATACAAAGCTGAAAAGTTTAGCATCAGTTTACAGACGGGAAATGTTTACCTTTTCTTTCTGTCTTTTTTTTGTAATACATTTGGTATGCATGTTTTAAGACATTGTATAGGACAACATGGCATTGATCAGTAACTTTGCTTCAGATTTACAGGCAAATGTCAAGAACAACAGATCAAGAGTAACTGAAAACATTTCAAAAGTTATAGTTTTTAGCGCATGGTTTGTGTGGATAACCTGCCAAAGAGCACAAGTTTTGTTTTGTTTGAACGTCACAGAGGTGTATGTATGTATGTATGTGTGTGTATGTGTGTCTCCCCAGCGCTTTCATTTCACTAACCTTCCCGTTCAGACAGTCTCCTCTCTGAGACGCCGTCTGTCGTCATCGTGATTTATGAGTTTAATAAAACCCTGTGTGTGTGTGTGTGTGTGTGTGTGTGTGTGTGTGTGTGTGTGTGTGTGTGTGTGTGTGTGTGTGTGTGTGTGTGTGTGTGTGTGTGTAGCTCAGGGCCATACTGTCCCTTAAAATCACTCCACAAGCTCTCTTTTCACAACCTCTCCCTCCCTCCGTGGCTGACAATAGCTGTGAATGTGGCTGTGAATGTTTTAGAAGTGCCCTTGTCAGACTGGTGTCCTTGAGCGAGGGCACGGTTGTTACTGCCAGTTTGTTAATTTCAAACTTGGCTTGATGTTCCCTTAAGGGACGCAGGAGCAAAACTAAATTACTGCTGCGTAGTTTTGATGGAGATACCGCCCCTCTGTGTGTGTGTGTGTGTGTGTGTGTGTGTGTGGTAACTAAGTCTCTGTACAGCTGATGGCACATCTGTGTTTCACTAACTCAGCAGAAAAGAATTCCTTAAATCACATTTCATCTTCAGCTCGATCACCACGACCAGCCTGAGTCTCTGCGAGGAGCAAATTCAGATAGAGCAGCTTCATTTATGATGTAGCATCTAGTAATATTCAGTATATCTCAGTTGTGTCCCCAAGTGTGTTCCTCACTCCTGTACACACACACACACACACTGTATGTGCAAACTATTTCTACAAGTTTAAATGAATATTTAAACTGAGGCACAAGTTTAACCTCATCATGAAACAAATATTCATGTATCACTAGTGGAGTTGTTGTCCTTTGTCAATGTAACGCTTTTCTGTCCTCATGCATTGATAGCGCATTGAACATGGAATTGGTACGTTTGTGTGTCTTTAATTTTGCTGCTTTTAAATACCGACATCTCTGTTCACGACGGAGTAAAACAATATTAAACTGCTAAAAGCTTTCTTTGTTTTGTTTTTTAAAAACAGTTTTAATTTGTTTTTCACAGGAACGCTGCCCTCATTTTTGTACTGTAAAAAAGAAAAAGTGGAAAATAAATGGTGCATAAAACTATAAACACTATGCTAGCATACACAAGATTAAATTATCCTTGTCATGAAACTTTGCAGTCAAGTTTCACAGATATAGTACATAGCTAGATAGATGTATGAGGAGGGATTTTTGGATAACTTTATAGCAACAGGAAATGGTCACAATGTCTGCAGTCGTTGCTGAAGGAGCAGTGTAAAGTGTTTCCAACTTGATGTGTCAATATTTCAAATACGTTGTGAAGTGAAGAAAATGAAAGAACACGAGTAGAAAAAGAATATTTTCTTGGCCATTATTTATAATTTCCCCAAAAAACACAAACATTGATCAATGAATCATCTATAAATAACTTTTTTTAATACAACAACCATAAATAATACTGCCAGTGTAAAAAAGAAAAGGTTTTATAACAATACAGTAGGCTTCAATTTTGTACACAAAAACCCCAAAACATTACACAGAAATTCAACATCTTGTTCTGATAAATACTGTTTCTTCGATGTTTAGCTTCTAAAAATTAAAGCCCAATCTGTGGAAATATCAACGTTTCATTCCTGCTATATAACACCAAAACAGGACATAGAGGATTTTTTATTTCATTCTTAACCTGATTGTGTACTTGAAGCAATGAAAATTAGGCTGCAGACAAACAACACTGAGTCTGGATTTTACTGACAGCTTAACTATGAAATCAAACCCAGACGTTCAGCTTCACTGCAGTTGAACAAAGCTTGATTTCATTATGTCCAGTTTCTTTGAAATTGAAATTGCAGTAAACTGTATGTCCACAACTGATAAGGTAAAAAACTAATCTCAGATTGGGCTTTCAAATTACATCACATAATCACAACAATCAGACGGCACATCTGTGATTCCCAGCCACATTTAACACATTAAAAAAAAAAACAGTTGGCATTTTTTGTCATAAAACTAACACCAAGGCCATGTGTCTTATTACAACTACAGGACTATTAACTGCTGATAATGTGTAAGCGTACTAGGCACAATTACTTGTTGAAGCGGAAGAGGTGAAATTCCTTGACAACCTTTGACATTCATTGATTTCGAGACTGGTTTGATTCTGAACAGTGAGAAGCAAACCTGCTATAGCTGCATTTTATTTAAATAACTAAACTACTAACAGTTGGCAAGCAGAGACACTGAGTCATAACACACCCAGAACATTCAGCCAATTTGCTGAAAGTCATTTAAGAACTGTTCTGGTTCCTAATCTGAGCAGGGTTTGAGATATATCCTAATGTATAATTACAATCCAGTTGTGGACACATTCAAGCTATGGAGCCAATATACTGTAGCTACACAATCACAGCTGACTGTGTCCATATCTGAATTGTATTCATGGATGTTGGATCCCTGCCTCTACTCAAGTTAAGTCCCTACAGGGAGTCATACACACAGTGGGGTAAAACGAGACAACGCCTGTTTAATATAGTTTAAGATGAATGCTGCAGTCTGGCTTTCTTTTACAACTTTGGATCCAAACATCATTAAAACATTATTAACACTGTCCCAGTGCACTTTGAAAAGTAATTATTGGTCATCAATGGTGAACAAGATTTCAGTATTTTTCAAGACTTCCTAAATCATATTTCAAGCATTGTAAATTGTCTAAATATTTTAGTTCTGTTAGACCGAATACCAGGTATTAATGTTTTACTGTCTTGGTTTGAAGCTAGGTCTGAATTGCAACTGTGATACCCGATTAGATGTATGGATCTTGTCTTAAAGATGAGTGTCAGTGAACATGGTGTGCTCCTTTTTCACAGAACCTAAGGCCTTGATGGCGTCCACAAACTCATCTTCCTCCACATACTGAAAGAGAACACATGAGATCACAATTAGGTACTTAAAAGGCCTGCAGCAGGTACGTACTGTAAGCCCAGTGGCAGAGAGCAAAGGTGACACCTGGGATTCCTTGAAAAGTAATTTATTTTACAGTAAATGATGATGATGATTGGTTGGTTAGTTATCTTCTGATGCCTAGTCCTTCTGAGATTTTGAAAAATCAGTTTGCTATTAAGATTATTATATAATTCATTTTTAATTGACTGGATGGTATGTTGATATTACATTTAATTCAAGGCAATCCTTTTGACACACTGGCTCTTATCTGTTGCTCCCATTTGTCTTGTCTTTAGCATTTGTCTTCACATTATTCTGCTTTGATCTGGGGGACATGTCTTTTGGTATCTTTTGACAATATCTTTGACTGAAGAGACAGTAAGGCTATGTTTTTGAGCCACAATTCAACCATCTGCAAAGATCAGGTAATGTCAGGTAAAATAAGCTAGCCTGCTTCCAAAGCAGGGTCTTTCACTCAACTCTATGGCCAGTTTCCCACAAATGATTTCTCAGACCTTCCTAAATGACTGGTTGACCTCAGAGTAAATGCACCAAAATGTGGTGGTCCTTTTTTTATTCCTGATAGGGCTGTTACTATAAAACAAAGTATGTCAGTACGTATGTTATTACTGTAGTGTACTTTCATTGTCATTTAACATACTGATTTAACATAAACATCCTCACCAGTCCAGAATCGTGTCCCAGTGGGTTGTCCCAGCTTCCTTCCTCCATCATCAGTGACTTCCTGTCAATCAGCTGACTGACGCTGCGGTGCAGGGAATGCTGGGAGTAGGCCTGACTGAGGTCTGTTTGGCTGGGAACCCGCAGGACAGACATGGGGCTGAACCGTGAGCTGCTGCCGACTATCTTTGTGTCTGTCAGACCCTGAAAAAATAGATTTTTTAGTCAGATGGTGATTTAGAAAGGCCATACCAGTGTTTTACATGTTTGAACCGATGTATTAAAAATTCATGGAAACTAACGGCAGCTAGTGTATATGTGGTATACTCTGAAGTAGTGTGGTAGTGTAAAGTATACATAATCTAATCTATGGTGCACAGGATTAAACATGCAAAAGCATTGGTGTGTTTTGTTATACGCAATTCTACCCAAGAGGAGTTTCTATAACTTCAAACAAGAAAGAAACAAAACAAGTTGAACATTTTCATCCAATAAATATGTTGTTTCAAAGCTCAAATGCAGCCTTTGTGTGATCTGGATATTATTGTTGCATATCAACTAAATCTAGGCAACATCGAGGTAAACAGGTTCTTGATTCTGGTGCCTGTGAAGAGGAAAATGTATAACACTAACTTCTAAGACTTAGAAATATATTTGAATTATTGTTTGAACTGAAATTTCTATTAGCTGTCATTGTCATAATATCAACAATCAACAGGGGGCACTACTCAGCAAGGACTGGCCCTTCTGGACCATTCATATGTTCAAGAATCAACAAAAACACAGCAGACACACATGCAACCAGTTTAGCTTGAGCCATAAAACAAAGTACGACACAGTTTTCAGTGTCAGATGAATGGACTCTGGCTTCATGGTGGCTGCTATAAAATTTGGATATATCAGATTTTATTTGTTGCATATACAAATTCAACACCGTATATAAGGACAAAACAACAAACTGTACAACATGTCTTACCTTTAAAAACCCAGCTGTAAAAATAATACACACACACAACGCATGCATACACAAACAAAACATGCGTAGAAAGGCACCCACACATATTCACAATCCCGTACCTCAGTGTACACAGTGTAGCTTTTAAGCATAACGTTGCTGATCTCAACACAGTCTGCTACAGTGTCAAACTGCAGGGGGACAATAAAATAAACATTTAGGGTTTTGACAGTAAATATAGAAAATAGTCTTACTGTGGGACGATCAGGGAGGAGCACAGAGCTTGAGTGATGTTTAGAGCACAACTCAGGACAGGGCCTCTGAGAGACAGAGAGAGAGAGAGAGAAAGAAAGGGGGAGAGAGAGAGAGAGACAGAGAGAGAGAGAGAGAAAGAAAGGGGGAGAGAGAGAGAGAGACAGAGAGAGAGAGAGACAGAGAAAGAAAGGGGGAGAGAGAGAGAGAGAGACAGAGAAAGAAAGGGGGAGAGAGAGAGAGGAGAGAGGATGGAGAAAATAGTATAGGAAAGAGGGGAAGATTGACAGAGAATGAAAACGAGCAAAAAGAGGGAAATTAAATGAATTTTTAAAAATTATTAAGGTGGAGAAAATTAAATAGATGGAGTTGTAAAACAAGTTGGAAGCTAAATGAATAAACCACTATTCAACCAACGGACAAAGGTGGATAATCTAATAGCAGTGTTATTGGTAATGGGTGATTTGGGAGATAAAGAGGGATGAAGTCTCTACTTGGAACAAATACTAATGAATAAATATATCGGATGAAATGTTCCTATTTCTAAAATGCTTTTGTTTCATAGATATGAGAAAAACAGCTGTATAAACCTAAAACCTAATGGTTCACATTCTCATTTACAATTTTACAATGCATGTTATTTGGATCTGATGCTAAAGACACAACCTACAGCTACAGGTAGATGAGAGAAAGACCTAATGTCAGAGTTTGATTTATGTAAAAACATCAAACAAATGCACACTTTTGTTCCGGGGGTTTTTACTGAGCAAAAATGTTTAAACCTGTTACTCGCTGCTAACAGTCACAGAAAATGAATTCCATTTTAAGAACAGCTCTACAGTAACAGTTGTTGTTTCAGCTCCCTCTAGTGGAACAAAGATTAAGACACCGCTGCTCTGGCAAAGACTGCAGAAAAATGAGTTTTGATTCAGTCACTCTGTGTTTTCAAGAAACAAAAAACAAAACACTTGTGAAGCACTCTTCCTCCTCCGTTTTACCTCCCCTCCTCTGCTGACTAACTTTTCTTCTGCCTTTACCTCTTTGTAAACCCGACTACCTCTCTCTGTCTCTCTCTCCTGTCTTCTCCCCTTTCAACCATCTTGTCACTCTCTCTGCTCCCCTCACCATGTACATCTCTCCCCCAGCCTTCCTGGTCTTCTGAAGCATGACCAGCGGAGGGCGCTCTCGGGCTGATGGATTCTTCCTCAGGGCTCTAGAAGGGAGAAACACACAACACGCTTTTGTTCTTGTTCTTATTCACACTAAACTGTCTGTGTTTTTACATAGAGAGTGTCGAAGTTATGCTCAGTTTTATATTAACAAGTGCAGAGTACTTGAGGAGAAATTCTATCTTCTATTCATGCCTTAAACCTTTTACATGCTGCATATTATATTAGAATACCTTTGTAGCACCAGGCCCAGCAGTAAGGCCAGCAGAAACAGACCCAGCAGGGCTAACAACAAGATGAACCACAGCTCAGAGTAAACCGGTGTTGCTGACATGCTGACGTTTTGTTTGCCGCTGTCTTCAGGCTCAAGAGGAGCTGCAGAGAGAGAAAGAAATAAGTTACTAGTTAAACTAAATGTTTCATTCCATGTACGTTTTGTGTATTTGCTGTATTCATTTTTAATTTACCGTACTCTGCTAATGTACTGTATACTGTATACGCTTTGGCAACATTTCTTTTTCTTCAAAACATCATGCCAATAAAGTTTGAAAAGAAGAACAGGACATGAGAGACAGATGCAAACAGAGATTCCTGAGTCAGATTCAGGTTTGATTTTACACTAGGATTCATCTGGCTGTGTGTGTGTGTGTGTGTGTGTGTGTGCGTGTGTGCGTGTGTGTTACCTATGCCTGTGGCAGGGCTATATCTGACGGTGGGAGTACTGGCACTGCCACTGGCTGTGGTACAAGTCACCTGAAATGACAAAGCTAAGAAGAGCAGAGGGAGAGACAGAGACAGAGCAAAAGAAAATATTTTAAGGTTAAAACTAAGTGAGATTGTTATGTAGGGTATTCTGAATTAGACTTTTAGCTGCCTATTCAAACATACATAGGAACAAAGACACTTCCTTCAGAAGGAAAGGGAGCAAACATACTTTGGTGGTTCTAATTTAAAGGAGAACCACTAAATTTTTCTGGATGCTTCTGAAATTCGTCACTTCAGCTCAACTTGATCAACTCAATCAAAGCCCCTCATTACCAACCGGACAGCCAATCAAATAAGTTCTTATACATTAAAGAATAAAATTTGTAGACTCAACTTTAAAAGACACTTAAATATGCTATAGTGTTATGGTTATAGTGATATCAGTAGCTTATTGCCCATGATTGTTATATGCACCAGTCAGCCAAAGCTAATTAATTTGACCAATATTTTATACTTTAATGCTAACCATACCGATGATAAAGAACTGGTATGTGTTAACCAATCCTGTTAAACAAACTTAGAGGCTTCAAACTGTAGTAAGCATATTTTTTTATTTACTGCCTGCCTAAGTTTGAATTTCTCTAATTGCAGCTGCTGTATTGTATCTCTGTACAGGGAGACGTTAATCCTAAAAAGTGTGTATTTATCTATGTTACCACCTTGTAGAAATGTGTAAGTGGCTGTTTATGTGTGTGTTTTGTGTGTGTGTGCTCTCACTTTTCTGTGAGGTGCGTGGAATATGGAGATAGCTGTAGAAGCCTGTATAGACCCTCAGCTGGCTCTCAGTCACACTGTACTCCTTCAGGTACCCGTTGAGGGAGAAGGACCCCGCCCAGTCCAGCCAAATAACTGTCAGGTTGCTGTCCACTGAGAAAGGAGACACATACTGGGGGGCTGCAGAGAGAGAGACAGAGAGAGAGGACAAGAGAAACGTTGGATGTGTTCATGTATCTTATGAGGGGAGGGGTTGAGGGATTGGATACGTGTGTTACCTTCACTGAGTGTGGTAACAGTAGTCCAGTTGGAGGCAGTGCTGCCCATGTTGTTGAAGCAGGCGGCTCTCAGCTGATAGGTGGAGTACGGTTGGAGACCTGCGCACATTAGTTCAGTTGTTTATTCACACAAAACACACAACACAGACCGACAGACAACACACAATGCAAGTACTTCTCCAGGTCCTTTATATTTGGTGTTAACCTTTTTTTGATGAAGGCCTCTAGTCTCTCTCAGTTCAGCTCAATTATTCTTATTTACAAAGATATCACCGGCCTCCTACTCATGGTTATAGATCTCCTGGTTTTGTATTTTTAATGGGTCACTCACTACTGGGAATTCTGAGCTGAACTGGTTTTACACTTTTAATTGTATTATTGTGGTCATTGTTCATCTTTCTTTTTCTCAATGATATTTCAGTGCTGCTTTACTGTACAGTGTTTTGGTACAAAAAACAAATCTATTTTTTTTTACTGTAAAGTGTGTCAGTGTGTGCATTTTAAAAATATCTTGACTTGACATAACCACAGAGTGACCTGTGACATTGTAGCTCTTCCTTTTGCCAAAGAAACAGATTTCTATTGGTCCTTCAACGCAAGCGAGGGGCACAGGCTGATGGGGCTGCGGGCAAGCTGATCTGAGATGTAGCTCACAGCTGGAAACAGAGAGAAAGAGAGTAAACGAGTGGGAGTGAGATTATGGTATCTGTGTCTGATCATGCAGCCTTGTCTCACTCATTCTGAGCGCAAATAGTTTTTTGTTGAAAACACACTGAAAAATGCACTTTTTATGTTTTCTACTCACCTCTCAATGACTCCATTAGGTGCCAGAGGCTCGTCCCATTCCAGCTGAACGGAGCGGGAGGTCAGGGTGACGGGGCGAGGAGGAGGCTGGTGGGCTGGGGGTGCAGCCAGGGTGTGGAGCTCACTCAGTGGACCCTGGCTACAGCACTGTCAAATGTTCAAAACACAGACTTCAAAGATTTATAGTATTTCTGAGTGTATAAGTACAAGATCCTGGCAGACTTCATAAAGAAACCTCTGCTTAAGTATTTTACAGCAAGCAGTTACATTGTGGTAAATATTACTTCATATAAGTATTAGTCAATTATAATATTACTTTCTACTTATTACTTGGTACTAGTTTACTGTTCTATTTCATTTAACAGTGGTGTAGCGTACAATGTTTCCAAAATAAGACCAGATAAGAACAAGACTGAATCTGTGATCTCACTTTCATGACAAAGTAGAGCTGTTATGTACTAGTTTTTATTAGTATCTACCTGATAACAGGTGCAGGCCTCTACTCCTACCCAGTACTGGGTGTAAGGACGTAAACCATGGAGTGTCTGCTGCTTGGATGTACCCTCTGAGAGCTACAGGAAGGGGATAGTGTGCGGGTGAGATATGTTTAAGTTTTGGGTGCATTCAGAAACATATAGTGGGTGGGCCAGGGATGAAGAAGACGGAATGGGAGAGAGAGTGAGAGTGAGTGATCACATAAAAGGGGGTTGTTGTTGTAGAAAAGGGAGGACTGGAGACGAAGACAGTACAGAAATCCAACTGTTAAACTCAGTTATTATTAAGTACATTGTTAAATGCAGTATTATGTGCTTTACCAGAGTGTGGTTGTTGTGGTCCAGTGAGAAGACTCTGTAAAGGCTAACAATCCCATTGGGTCGGGCTGGAGGAGGGATGTCCACTACTGCTGAGGTTGCTGAAACACGCAGGAAAATAGGCGGGCCTACACCTTCAGGTGGGGCAGGTCCTGTTCTCCCATTGGCCCACGGACTGGCAGAACGGCCGGCCGAATTCACTGCCCACACCTGTCGGTCAGAACCACATATTAGTCCATTATATTATGAGATTTCATTGACATATATAATTGACGATGAATAATAGAGAGAGTGAGAGCCAGACATAAACGTCTTTCTCCCGTCATTAGGATTTTAGATGCATTTTATTAACTCTTAATGATGAAAGCTTCTCTTAATTACCCAGTATCCACCAGACCACCAACAATGACATAAGTCAATTCCTTGGACCATCCATCAAAACTACCATCAGCAGTGAGAGCAAAACCTTTTCAACATGCAACCCAACACTAACATATCTGCATGACAATTACTTTTCACCTTCATCAAGGAGTTATTCTCACACATGCACACGCACACACACACACACACACACACACGCACACACACACACACACACACACGCACACACACACACACACACACACAGAATAATCTTATTTGTGTGCTTGTGTTGGGTATAATTAGAGGGTGTACACAGCACAGGGTCAGGCAGGGTGGAGATTTGCATGTGTAAGTCATCTGTAGCCTGTCAGAAGTAGTGCAGAAGGCAGATGGATGGGTCTGAGCTTTACTGTTCAAAGTGTGTGTCTGTGTGTGCGTGATGCGTTGTTTGTAGCCACGATGGCGGGTTTTTGTGCGTGTATGCGTGTGCATGCAAGTGTGTTAAGAGTTGAATTAACCTCAATAATAGTCAATTAGGCCGTGATCAATCAGACTGATTGATCTAAGTGACAGCACAGATGGACTGAGATGGGAGAGGGGGGAAAGAAGAAGGGAAGATGGGGAGACTGGGAATGGGGAGGAGGAGGAGGAGGACAGGAGGAAGGGTGGACAAGGCACAAGGAGAGGAACCAGGAGAAATTTTGACCTGTGTCGTTTTGTAATTTTGTGGCTCTAAATGAACCTATTTGGATAGTGATAGGTTTAGTTCTGCAGACAAGACTACACTGAAATTGTGCTTGAGTTTTCCAGTTGCACAGATCACGTGTTAGCGCTAACTTACTGGCTTTAGTAGGTGAAGGTGCACACACAGACACCTCCAACAACACAAAAAACCCTTTCATGTATGCAGAACTTCCTCTTTCACTTTGATATACATTATGTGTATTTAAATACACATCAAACACAATGACTTGATTACTGTAGTGTACTATAATAGTTTCACTAATAGGTGATTCTTACTATGTCATCGAAAAATGCTTGTAAAATCTTGTGTTGTGTGTTATCTGTACCGGTCAAACAGCTTGAATAGCTGCAACACAGTGCTGGTATCCAATAAAAAAGGTATACAACCTTGCGTGCATTTGTATACACCAGTCTGGTGAACTATTCCACACAGACTCAAAGTTTACACAGTGAAATAATATGGGTATAGTAGGTATTAGGCAGTAGGTGTCCTCAGGATGTGTCCTGAAAAACGAAAATCTGAAAACACAATTTGCTCTTGGTAGTCAAAATAATATTTTCAGTTGTGTAAACACTATTATTTCAGGGATATTTACTGCTTATTTATTGCTCTTAGATGCAATTATGTGAGCAGCCAGACTATTGTTTTTCTTAGTATTTGTAGCAGTTGCATCATTGTGCAATATGAGTAACTGAACCTTTATAGTCACTTAATAAAATTATTTCGCACAAACACAACATTGTAGTGTCTAATGCAACATAAATCCATTAAACTCAAAGAGGTCCACACACATCTGCCCTTGCATGTTTATTTGGGGTATTGTATATTAATATTTGTGACTTGTGACTCTGCACCTACAGTTTCCTCTCAGAGAAACTGACCTAGACTCGTCCACTGGCCCATGAAACTGTCTGCTTCTTTTAAAGGGGATGAGAGGAGCTGATGTAATTGGCCATTATTGTGGCCCACCCCGACTCCACCAGCTGATACTGCACTTTTCCTGTATTCATCCTGTTCATTCTCTTTTCCACTTTCCACACGTGGCACAGATTTTTGCTGCACCTAAAAACCAACAACTAAAAAAAAAACAGCTGAATCACTAACAGTAAATTCAGACTGACAGCAACCCTTGAGCAAAACACTGCAAAGGTCTGCGGTGGGGTAGGTTGTGTTGGCTATGGGGTGGCGGTAAGAAGAAGAAAGGAAGTCCTGTTTGAAGGCTAACCACACACAAAGACACCACACAGCATTTATTCTTCTTTGAGGCAGGATTTTAAAACCCCAGAGTTTCAATGTCTGCAACTGTAACAGCAACATTAGTCCAATCTTACAAATAGGGGTATAGATGCGTGCATGTATGTCACTCGCCAATGCAGTGTGCTGCTAGAGATGAGGCAAAAGTTGATCCAGGATCCAACTTGCTGCTCTGTTATTGTACTGAACATGTCCTAAGGCAGCAGCTAAGTACACGATCAATGACTACGACTGTCTTATAGGTGCAGTTCAGTGATAGCATTTATCTAAGATCAACAAGCTTGCATAATAAATCAAAATGTAGTGATACTGAAAATTGAGGCTGCAACTAAACCTGTTATTCATAAAATTATAATATTTAGAGACATGCTCATAAAACCAATGAAGTAGAAGTCATTACTGAAAATGAAATTGTAAGACAATTAAAAAATACTTAAACTTTAAATATCTTATCATAAGAGTGCAATCACAATAACATATGTGAATGTCAAGAGTAAGTTTAAGTTTAGTGACTACAGTTTTACAGTAAGTCCCCTAATTTATTCTGTGTTTATGAATGATCAGCCTTCAGCCTTTTGGGAAATTGTCTATACTGTCATGTGGTGGATGAAGAAAGGGGAAAGGTGCGAGGGATGGCAGGAAGAAGAATGAAGGAAAGGACAGAAGCCTGTGTGGAGAAGTGAGAAGGATGGGTGGAGGGATGGAAGGACGAGGGTACGTTAGGTAAAGGGCATGCTGTCACCCTGATAAAGAAAAGGTCAAAGAGAAGCAGTTAAGGGCTGTGAGAGATGCTCCCATAGAGTTTGTGTGTGTGCAGTAGGTATGAGACAACTGACAACCAAAGAGATGATTACAAATGAAACATACATTTGTTTGTCATTAAAACTATGCTCATTATATAGTTGGTTTTAAGTATCTGACTATACTTTGTTTTTAACTTCTAACATCAACCTGCTGAGGAAGACTTGTCATTGGCTAAATCTGGTACGTTTACATCAAAGTGATGTCAATTTATAAGAATTGTTTCAGCTTATAAATAAATGAAGTAATGTAAATACTATTAGCATGATATGAAGAGAGGAGGTGATTCTGGCCTCCAAATAACTGAGTGAACTGAGTTTTGATTTCTTCTGTATGTGTCTGTATGTTAGCAATCAGTTCTACTGTAATTATGCCAACAATGTCTTGATTGTGCATTTTACTGTAACATTGTTAAGTTGTGATCAACAAACTACTGCTGTTATTGTAATCACACTTGCAGCACCATATTAATAGGAAGAGAGCCCTTAGAAAGGATACAAAATGTCTAATTAAATAGATGAAAAAGTGCATAAGCATCAGGTGAAAGACGTTTCTACACAGGAATTGTGACTTGACTTGTTGCTTGAAAGAGTTTCAATTAAATTTGCCTCTGCCATCATTCAAAATTATAACTGCAGCAATAAAATATTTCTACCCAGCAACAACCATGTTCTTCCCCTAGTAGCAACACAGTTAAAGCCTCAGTGTGACGCAAGGCTTTGGGCTTGATTAAAAAGTTTGTGCCACATAGACAGAACAGAGAGAAAAAGTTCAAAACTAAAGTCAGCCCAGATCACCTTGCCCTTGATCCAGTGCTAAAAGGTAGAACTCATCTCTCCGACCTTATATCATCTACAGACTTTTTACTGCTTTCTCTTATCTCTTCTCCTATTGGGCCGTGATTTGGCTTATTAGACACAAAATAAAAATATACGCCGTTAGCTGCCATGGCAGCGAATGAGCCGCCATGGCAACAAACGACTTCAGGAAACTACCAGACAGTATTTGAGCCTTTTTATTGGACGGTTGGACTGCGGACTCGATTTGAGCGCTCTGATAGGCCAACAGAGCTACTTGGCGGGTGCATCTACTTGGGGTGAAGGGGCTAAGTTGTGTGAAAGTGGGCAGTAATTAAAACCAAGCATAAAGCTGTCAATAGGAGCTTATGACCCAGTGTAATTAGCCTAATATGATTTCTCTCTCTGCACTGTGGTGTGCTAAACTGAACTGACTTATCGTCCTTGTGTACGCCTGAAACAGAGAGAGAGAGGATGAGAGCCAGATAGGTACACAGACAGATTAATAGCTAAATAAAAATAAAGCCAGGCAGATAGATACAAAGACAGACAGGTAGGTAGGGAGATAGAGGATAGACTGATAAATTAGTAGATAGACGGGCAGACTGAGAAAATATAACTTATTTGGTTGGAAATTGAGAGAAATGGCATGATGAATAACTTCATATGAATATCTAAAAATGAATACCGTTGCTTCGCTTGTCTGTCTCTGGCAATCGATACAGTTTCTTCGCTTCTCTGTCTCCGACACACATACACACACACACACACACACTCACAGATGTTTACATGCACACACAAACACAGAGTACTACTGTGTACATGTGTTCATGGACATCACACAAATACCACCACCTTGTCCACGTACCCCAATCCCCCACTGACAAATCCTCAGGGGACGTGTAGCGGTCACCATTAAAAGGTCTTTCCAATACAAGCTCTGTTACCAAGGGGGCTAACAGTTAATTCGATTGGCTGGCTGGTAATCAGGAAGTGGGGTGCTCTGAGGGCCCAGTGATTAATGGCTCTGTTGCCCGCCCGTCATCTCCCAAAGCTCCTCCCTCCCTCCCTCCTCCTGTCATAAATTAGGACCCTCGTAAATAAAGACGGCACCACAATCAGGCAAACTCAATCAATTACACAGGTTCTCTGGCCTCGGCTCGTATGTCTGACAGGCAGGAATGCTAATGTTATTGTTGCTTCCAAAGGGCTAGCCTGTCAATTAGCGTACCGATGCACAGCACAACAGCATGAATATGGACCCCACCATTTAACACCTGTCTGATTACTTGGCTTGTGTGTTAGTGTGTGTATGTTGCCGTGTATGGATGGCAGTATCAGTTGAGGTGTGTATGTTATCTGTGTGTGTGTATTTGTGTGTGTGACTGGACTTTGGGAAAACATTTCATTGTGAAAAGAGGCTACATCTTCTGATGTGTCAGTCACATCAGATATCATCTCCAAATGAGGTTCACAGATCACAATAAAACATTTAACTCTGTTTCCACGTCCACTGCAGAGGACAAGAAGGAAGAAACATTTCTGACGTAAGAAGTGAGGACAGCTATTACAGTTTACAGCTACTAAGGTGAACCGTGTTTTTAAATTTTTAATATTTCTGTATGTGCAGAACCCATTTACACTTTTGTGTGAACGTTTCTGCTATTATTTCTGTTACCCCAATTCTGCAAGTTCAGGATTTCTGCAATTCTTATTTCCTCCAAACAATACATTTGTTTTTCAAAACAAATAATGTCTGTAAAATTTGAAACTTGCCAAGTTGCTCAAGCTCTGTGGATCACCAGCAATTTTGCTTTCTTCTTTCTAATTCAAATAAAAAAAGACCTCAAGGATGCATCGTAAAATCCATCTGTTTTTAGTGACTTCAGAAGGATTTCCATTTCTTCTCAGATCTGGATAAATTTTAATTCGCTCAGTTGAATTTTACCAGGACTAACCAGTTAGTATTTGCTGTAATTCTGCTTTTCTAAACACACACACACACACACATGTAAAAGCACAGAGCATTGTACCTGGTACTGGTATACAGTATACGGCTGGAGTGCTTCATCTTTGCAAGTAGTAGAGATATTCCTGTAGACAAGTGTTGCTGCATCACTTCTGTGGGTGTCAGTGGTATGGTCCAGTCTGCGGTACACCTCATAATGAAGGACTCTACCATTTGGCTCGGCTGGAGGGGACCAGGTGAGTAGAAAGGTGGTCTGTAGGCCGGTGCGTGTGTCAGGCTGGAGGTCTAACAGTGGTGCTGTTTGTCCAGCAGGGGGAGCCTCCAGCGTGAGTACAGATGACCAGTCACTGGAGGAGCAGCCCAGCGCTGTGCAAGCCTCCACCCTCACTTCATACCTACACACACATATAGGCACATATTTTTAAATGCAGTAATCAGTGATGTTTGTGTATTGTGTAAGACACAATTGTGGGAAAGAAACATATGTAACTTAAATACTTAAAACACTTCAAACATGTTTGGCAACAATAGACCGTGATACCAGTGTACTGCGACTACAGATGGCACAAGACTTAAATCTGGAACAGCATTTAAACAAGGTGCTATATGCACACAACAATGCATTGTTCAGGTAACTAATTTGGAAGCACTGTTGTTTTTTTCTTATTTTGGAGGAAGACATGAATAAAGGAGATGATAGTGAGGAGTGAGGGGGAGAAAAAGAGAGAGAAGGTGATGGAGATGAGTTGAATGGATAGAAGGTCATCAGAGAGAGGGGGAGCGATCTTTAGATGATAAGGCTGATGAGCTTTTATTATCTGAATCTTATCACCACACACACACACGCTCACACATGCACAGCCACACATTCAAGCACACTGACATGTACACACAGGTATAGACACACACAACTGCACATGCATATGCACCCTCACACACATAGACATACACACATATACAATCTTTGGTCTACACTGCTGTCTTTTTCTGAGAGAGAGTGATAGGAACATGGCCACTGCTTCAAGGTTGACTCCCTTTTCTTTCTTTAGTTCTGTCTCTCTCTACATCTTGCACAGTCCTGACGATGTCCTTTTAGCAGCTTGTTTGAGAGATTGCTTTTTATCAAATCAAGATATTTGCATTTTGATAAGTGCATTCGTATCCTAATTTATAACACAGGCTTTAGCATTTGACTTATTTCATAAGTGTGTAGGTGTCTCCTGACAAAGGCTTTGTTAGGGCAAAACAGCAGAGTACAAACTGCACAGTGATGTGCAAGATGATACTTCATGTGGAAGTAAATGATACAAGCCAGTGAGAGAAGACACAAATCGTTTTCTTTTTATTTGCTGCAATGTTTAAATGTGTCACACTTCTGAGAAGAGATCTGAAAAATATATAAACACAAGTTTACACCAGTTTATATACGTTCACTTTAAGTTCAATCATTTTAAAAGATATGTCAAATTTCACCATCTGTTTTCATAGAATGCATTGATTGATCGCAAATTAAAGTCATGAACTGACTGAAATGAGAATGAAGTGAACGTAGCTCTGGTATTAACTGTACAACAGTCCCTGGGTTGTGGTGGATTGTAAAGAGTGTTTTTTTTTGTTACCAAGAGATGGCACTCTGTTCCCTTCTTTATCGGCCATTCTTATCTCTTATTCCTCCCCATACTTTCCTTCATTACAGTACTTATTACACAGGGAAATAGGAAACTGTGTTGTTAGGCTTTTTCTTTACCATATTAGGCAATGCAGTTGAATGAAAATGTAAAATCTTTGACCTTCAGCTTTGCAATAAAGAAAAAAAAAACCAACAAAACAAAAAGCTACATATTCTTCCTACCTATAAACGTACCGTACAGTACATCCATAAACAAACATATTTTCCTGCATAAAAACCTAAAGTGAACTGTGTTGGAGATCTGCTTTGACTGACCTGTGGTAAGCAGCCAGCCCATGCAGAGCGGTGCGTCGGTCAGAGAAGTCACCATCCTCTGGAGTGAACACTGTGCTGGTGATGCTGAGCTGGACTGGATCTCTTTGGTACACAGTGTAACTCACAATGTCTCCATTAGGACGAGCTGGAGGACTCCACTCTACTCTCACCTGGAAAGACAAACAACATACAGCATAAAAACTTTTAAACAACAATTTAAAGATCAGCTGTTATACTTATATGGGCTGCATAGATGGAGACTCACCTGACTTGGTCCCAGAGGCGTCAGTGTGGGGAGACCGACACCAGAAGGAGCTGACGGGTGAGTCTTTGCTGTAGCTGCAGCGCTGCTCACTGCCCCTTTGCTGTTGTTGGCCCTGACAACGTAGCTGTATTCCACACTTGGCAAAAGTGTGAAGTCGTGGTAATGGGTCTCTGTGCCGACATAGATGACTTCACCATCTCTGCGGAGTTCATACCCTGTGATGATGCCATTAGGATACTCTGGTGGTCTCCAGCTTACCTCCACTGACTCTGGGCCAGTGACCTTCAAAGAAAAGGTCAAAGGTCACATCAAACAGGGCTCCATATACACTACAAATAAAATGTAATACTCAACAAAACTCACACAAATAATAACAGTAATCAAATTTTAATAGAAACTTGTGCAAGAAGCTAAGTTCTACTGAACTGAAATTCTCTTGGATGAGCGGTGAAATGTCTTCAATACTGCAAAGCAACTCAAGTTTCCTTTCATTTCATTCAAAATCCACATATTTAGGTATTGTAGACCTGCAGTCAAAAATAAACAAACATACCTTAGGAGTCGGGGCAGGCATGCCTGTGGGAGTAGCCTCCTCAGTAACAGTGGACATTGTAGTGCTGCTAGTGCACCCACCGCTGGTACAAGCTAAAAGGACCAGCTGATATGACGTGTGGGGTCGCAGATCAGACAACACTGTATTTAGGTCTCTCCCACGATAAGCTTCTTCGTTGTTGAGTTTCAGCACATATTCAGTCACCTGTCCATTCTGTGTCAGTGGTTTACTCCAGGAAATGTTTATACGATTGGATGTGATGCTGTCCACTGTGGGAGCTTCCACTGTGGCAGGTGGAGCCTCTAGAGTTGTGATGTTTGTATGAGGGCTGGTGATGCATCCCTCAGACGTGCAGGCTATGATTGAGTAGCTGTAGAAGAGAACAAACGTTGAATCATCTCTATTAAAAATCATTCAATTGTTTGTGGTGGTTATTTGGAATCCCCACAAGGAAACATTCAGGTTAGTTAATTTGAGACAACAAACTGGTTTGAGTAAAGGCAAGCAATACCTATATGTTGAAAACGGCAGGACGTCTTCATCTGTGTAGCTGAGGACATTTGGGTCAAAACTGAATGAGAAACTGACATTGTTTCTCTGAATCCTGTAGGACTGAAGTACCCCGTTGGGCTCCAAAGGAGGAGTCCAGGACACCAACACCTCACTGGGCTGACCTTGGAGGTGTCTCACTGTTGGGGGAGCAAGACCACGAGGAGGGGCCTGTCTGGTTGTCACAGTTACCCAGGGGCTGCGGGTGTGTCCAGCGGGGTTGTGAGTACGGACACTGAACTCGTACTGTGTCCATGGACGCAGACCCGTCACTGTATACGAGAAGGTGTCAGCATGTTGTGGGGATGATTCTCTGAACAGCACCTGTTGGAGACATTTGTGGATGATTAAGGCGAATGAGTTGTACAGTAGTAACACATTGTTTACATAATTATATCTTTATTAGTTATAAGAGCAGAAACAAGGCATGACACAACTTTTTACAGATGTTGGTGGCACTGAGGGTATTCTATCAGGCTAAATGACAAATGGTCAGATTGACCATGAACTTGAAATCACTGCCTATATCTTCAGAGATGTGTTTCACCTACCTTTCCCCTTTCAATACCCTCTTCATTACTTCTTCCACTCCCCACTTCCTCCAGACTCCTCCCAAGTAAGGTATACTCGCCGATTGGTCCGTTGGGCTGGGAGGGAGGGCCCCAGGTAAGTGACACACGGTCTGGGCCAATGAAGAGAGGCCTGGGAGGGGGCTGGGAAGCAGGTGGAGCTGCTGCGGTGGTGACATGCTGAGGTGGGGTGCGTGTGCAGCCTGCTAAGGTACAAGCTTCCAGAGTCAAAGAATACATGGTCCACGGCTCCAAACGACGAAACAGGAAGCTGCGTGATAGTCCGCTGAATTCCAGGTTCCCCTCACTGTACAGGTTATACATCTGGAAAGGAGGAGACGGAGAGCAGGGAAGAGGAAAGAAAAGTATCCAGTGAAGTGGGAGAGGAGGAGAGGAAGATGAGAGATGTAGGTGGGTTAAAGTAGGACAAGATGGGAACAGAGGAGGGATGAAGATGCCAAGCAGGTGAGAGGAGAGAACATGTCAAAGAAGGAGAGAAAAACTTTCATAAGTAAGTGGTAATATATGTAAGTTTGACTGTATTGACTCCAGGTGCAGGCCTATTGCTGTGCACATGGTGTGTATCAGGTGTGAAGTATCTCCATGTAAATGCGAAGGAGCTGTTGAATTACATGGGTAAAGTTGTAAGTTGGTAACTTATGAGTGTACTTGTGGGCTTTCGTATGTGTGTCCATGTATCTTATTGGTATCTATCTGCTGTTTCTACTGTGTCTTCTACTATTGTAACACTGATTTTATCTGAGGAGCTCCATGCCCCGCTTCACCTGCTCAATGTTGTGTATACACTTTGGTATGTGTTGTGTATTGTATGTACCGTGATGATTCCTTGTGGAGCACTTGGCTGATCCCAGCTCAGCAGTAACGCCCTGCCCTGCTCTCTCTGCTCCACTGTGAAGTTAGCCAGGCCAGCCGGAGAAGCCTCCAGGGTCCTAATGCCCACCCATGGACTGGACACACTACCTGAAGGGTAATAAAACATATAGACTCAATGGAGTGGTTCAATGGTTGATGCTGATGTGATTTATCCCTGTTTATTTTAAATGCGCTACTGATCATAATCAACCTACCAGCCTCGTTCACAGCTTCCACTCGTAGACTGTACTGGCTGTACGGTTCAAGACCATAGACTGTTGCTTCTAAGACTGAACCCTGTGAGGGAAAGAGAGAGCAAGGTATGATATATAGAGAGATGGAATGAGTCCAGACAAGAAAGAAAAGGAGAAAGTAGAAGAAAGTAGGAGAGAGGGATGAGAGGGAGATAGTCGCAGGGAGGAGGAGATATGGGAGAGAAAAGAGGGAAGACAAAGGAATGATTGGGCAAGAGTTAAAAGGAGAAAGAAAAAAGGGCAGAGATGGAAAGGGAATCAGGGAAGTGGGTAGCATGCCATAGCAGGAGAAGAGAGCGAGAGGAAATTAGTTACACAAACAAATCCTGCATGAATAAAAACCAGTGCATTACTCATTAAAATGGGGAATGAAAAGGAATGCTGAAACAATGGCAAGCTAAGATGACATGACATGGGATTTGTGATATCAACATTTCAACATACAGCCTCTGCCATGGTAAAGTAAGTAGACACCAGAGAAGTGGCAGAGACAGAGAGAGACTGGCAGGCAGACGGCCGTCCCTTATGGGTGTATTCAAAGCTTCCAGATTGAGTGTTTATGTCACACATGCACCCTTTCATATCACACACACACACACACACACACACAAACACACAGAGACACAGGCAGAGTGAGTCTGCCAGTAGCTTTAGGCAGTGGGACCCAGCCCAACACCCTGGCAGACACAGGGGCAGTGTGTATGTGTGCGTGTGATACAGCGGGAACACCATTTACTAATTGATAAGAGACACACTGTTGTTTCAAAAGGCCCTGGCGTGCGATGACATGGTAGTCAGGGAGCACTAGGCTCCAGGATGTAGCATTGCTTGCTTGTTTGTTAGTTTGTTTATGACTGTGAGCTTAAAAGCAGCTATGAGAGTGATCTTTCTGTGTGTGTGAACATATTTGTATGAATGTACAACATAGGCTATATTTTTTCATGTGTTGAGTCTGCAGTTTTTTAAAATTGTCTCTTCAGGACTGTTTGCTTTCACACAAGCAAGCATATGTAAAGAGATTAACTGGTAACCCACTTCAATGCAGCGGCAAGAGGATCAAAAAGCCTCCAATTCAAACTGAATCAAATGAAAACCCTGACAAATCACCGTAGCGTGGCACCAAGGATGAACTGTCTGAACAACAACCAGAATGCATGTATTCACTGTTTTCATGTCTGGGAGCCAACGTGTTTTTCATCCACAGTAAAATAGGATTAATAAGCCCCTAGACACCTAGACACAAGCTAAATCCTCCTGCAAATCACAGCACTTCTCAGTAGAGAGAGGGAGGGAGGGACGCAAAGAGAGAGACACAAGGGTAGAGAGAGATAGAAAGAGAAAGGGGCAGTGGGAGTGAGAAATAAAGGCCGAAAGAAAAAAGAGATCGAATGAAATGAAGTAAGGCGATGTAGGACAGAGATTTAGGAAAGAGGGATAGAAAAAAGTAAGAGGTGAGTGAGTTAATAACTGATGAAGGAAATGAAAAAAGCAGAGACAGAAGGAGGGGGGAGTGTGTGAGAAAGGGTAAGACAGAGAGAGATTGAGTGAATGGGTAAAAAAAGATGGAAGAAAGCTAAAGTGGGAGAGAAAAAAAGATAGATGTGGCAAAAGGGAGAGACAGATTAAGTGAGCGAGAATGAGAGATCTCTCTACCTTAAAAGCCAGTGAAATATGTGAGGCATGTGGCCTATAAAGCGGTTAACATATGCACATTGTCAATAGCAGCATCTGGCGCTGGCAGCTTTTATAGGAGCATGGAGACTCTGCTACACGCCTCTAGATGGCAATACATTCAAACACTTTATCACTGAAACACACCACATTAACTGCCGCCTCACACACACACACACACACACACACACACACACACACACACACACACACACACACACACACACACACACACACAAATACTCAACAATCAAGCACTATGAAATTCACCACCTCAGCCTGCAAACGGCGCACACACACACAGACACACACGCAGACAGGCAGTAATCAAATGGTGTAACACTAAAACACACTACTATTACATTACATTAACAGCTCCCTCAATAACTATTTCTCTCTCATACATACACATGTGCAGACACACACACAAAAAACACTTGGACCACAGTATCTTATAACATACACGTTAAGGAATATGTAGTCAAACACATACACACAAAAACTGCCAGAAAAATAATGAAATGAATAACCAAGTTGAGGTAAATTTAATACCCACTAATCTCTGCCGTGAAGGTAAACAAACAGGAGTATAGAAAATACTAAAGACCAGTTGGAATTGAATTTTCAAACTTTATATTTCTAAGGTTTCTGTCATGCATACTACATTTGTACTTTTTGTACATATTGTGTGTCCTTAATAAAGTCATTATTATTATTATATTATTATTATTATACAGCATCTGACCTTGATGTGTGAAGATTAAACAGTTAGAGCTATTAAATGGCTGTTTTATTTTGGATACATATCCATTTTTCAGCACCAGTTTTGGAGCAAGACCTATATTGCAATTTAGCAAGATCCATGATCCAACTGTAATGTTTAGGTCAGGTTCTAGTGTAGGATTTTAATTTTTTGCTCAAGCATCAGCAAAATTTTAGCTGTAGTCATTGTCCAAGACTGTAGCAGCAACAACTGCTTTTGATAAATGGTTGTGTTTCTGTTAAGTCTATTTTGAAAAAAATGGCCAACCTATGAAGACCACATGAAAAGCCACAATGTGAGACGTGAAAGCAAAAGGTTCTCGTCGACCTAAATTAAAGTGTGCATGAGCATGTGCGTGTGTGTGTGTGGATGATCAAAGTCACTAGTTAATCATGCCAAATGCAAAAGAACAGAGGGGGGGCAAGAAGTCGAGAGAGAGAGAGAGAGAGAGAGATGGGGGAGGGGGGGGGATTTGCACAGATGTAAAGGAAAGAAAGTGTAAACAAGACAGAGGGAGAGAAAAGGAGACAATGATAGGGAAAGAAGAGAAGAGTCTTGCTAATTTATACATTAAAGAGCCCTCAGATCTTACATGGTTCAACACAACTTAGCATTGAGGGCAAGGAAGCAATCTATTCAATCTTTTATTTCCTCATTCTGTCTTCTCTTTGGTGTGTGAACTGAGCGACAGCAGGGGTCCTCTGGACCGTGTGTGTGTGTGTGTGTGTCTCTGCGTGTGTAGCCTATAGGGTCAGTGTGTATGTGTGCTCCTTGAACCTTGTGCAAATATATCAGTATCGGTGTATATTTGTGTGCATTTGCATGTATCCTAACAAGCCCACATCTGCATGCATCTTGTTTTGTGCCCATGTGTCCCTAGAAGTGTGTGTGTGTGTGTGTGCGCGAGTGCACAGCTGAGTGTGTGTGATATTCAGGTGGAGAGGCATGGTGCGGCCGGGGGGACAGTGTGTGATACTAATTAAGGATAACCATGTGTATTTGTCAAAAGAATTATGCTGATTATCTCACAAAGGCCCCAGCACTGGGCCCCGCAGAGAGGCAGAGACAGAGAGACGGACCAACATTAGCATATGGCTACACACATGCATGCACATACACACACACACACACACACACAGACGCGCAGGTAAAAGTAAAGTAAGTGCCTAAGAACATACATGAAAGAACCATGCCTAATGATAGGTGAATGGGGTCCAACTGGTCTGCCTTTGGGATGTTACTCTCCACAAGCCTTCTCTGGCCTCTCTGCTCTGTCATATTAAGTCCTGGAGAGATAATAAAGCAACATGCTGTTTCACCTTTTCTTATGTGTCTTAGTTCTTTGAGTGTGTGGTAAAACATGCTACGATCAGATATGATTCAACTCAATTCAGCTCAGTTCAATTCAATGCAGTTCAATTCAATTCAATTCAATTCAATTCAATTCAATTCTTTAGTCCAGTCTATTAGGACAAGCTGTGCCCTGACCAGCCCTGTGAGAGCAGTAATTGTTTTCGGAGGTTTCTGAGGTGAGCCAGTGCACCACACGCTGCTCTCTCGCACCCCATGCCAAGCTCTCAAGCCAAGTTTGTGTGTGTGTGTGTGTGTGTGTGTGTGTGTGTGTGTGTGTGTGTGTACATATTTATGTGTGCATGCCTAATTCAGTGCTGCTGGAACAATTGCCCTGTGTCTGTTTGCAAATGCCCTGCGTGGGTGTCCCTGCTAGTCAGTGTGCGTTAGACAAACCCTGACACATACAGACGTTCGTGCGACACATACACACACATACACAGAAACACACCCACAGACACACACTGTGTGCCATTAGGCATGTGTTTTGTCTGTGGCCAGCACAGACATACAGAGGGACTGCAGGGGTCTGGAACAGGCATGCTCACTTCACACCGACAGCCATGATTGGCTTTGGCGGCTCTCGACCCCAGGAACAGCATATTTGGTGTGTATATATGCGTGTGTGTGTGTGTGTGTGTGTTTGTGATGTGGCCAAAGACCAGTGGACAAATTCTGGCGAGTGAGAGACGGTGTGCTTAAAATCTACAGATATCTCCTGAAATTGAAATGAGCGACCATGGGTTTGTCTATGCGTGGAATTTTATCTAAGCTTTATTTCATCAGGCACAGCAATTCAGTACAAAAAAAATAATATTACAAAGAAAGTATTATTTAACAGGGCTGCTGGGTTTAATTAATGACTAGTTGATAAAACAAATTAAATTAGAAAACAAAAACAAAATTCTGATTATTTGTAATATTGTAATTTGTATTTGTACAAGTAATTTGTACAAACAATGTGAACACAAAAGCCACTGTGCTACGAAATTCCTCTTCCTCAAAACTGAAGTAAAACTAAGTTGAACTGAAGTCACTTTTGGTGAAATGTTTTGACTGGCCTTATACTGGAGGCCAATATAGAGAACTGCATTAACCCATAACTGAAGATCCAGAAGTATGAAAAAGAAACAGATTGTCGGGACATTAACAAAATAACTTTGAAATAATGTTCTGCATATTAGATGTGACTAAGAGTGTCTTGATATTCCACTTGATGGAGGGTTGTTCATCTAAAAGGCAGACACAGTAAGTATCTTACAAATACTTTAGCCTTCTTCTTTGGTATCTCTGTCATCTTTAAACCCCTTACACCCAAACGATGAACATAATGCAGACGGCCAAATATAAAAACAAAGACTGCATTCATGTCCAGGCTGTGAGACCGCATCAGACAGAGAGGCTGGCAGGAACGCCTCCTCCAGACTCTAGTCACAAGTACAGCCCGCTTCCAAAACAAACACTTGACAAGGATTCAGTTACAAGTTTTTACACACACACACACACACTCTCTCTCTCTCTCTCTCTCTCTCTCTCTTACGCATCCACATGCTTTCCTCCAGTTGAATGGACTCAGTCATCATAAATATACTAAACTCCTTTCTCTCTCTCTCCTATAAGCACTCACACTCAGAATTCCTCTAAAGTGATGACCATCATATCGCAGTTGCAGCACTAAACACCCATTAAGACAAGTGGAGAGCACTACACTGGATGGTGTGGCCTCTTCACAGACAGACACACAACCTGTCATTACTGAGAGAGAGAGAGAGAGAGAGAGAGAGAGAGAGAGAGAGAGAGAGAGAGAGAGAGAGAGCATGAAGAGAGAAGGAGGAAGTAGGAGAATATAAACTCACTTGGAAAAAAAATCACTTGAGAGAGTGAGAGGGAGACAGAAGAAGAGGGAATGGAGGGGGGCAAAGATTGTGGATGAGAATAACATAAAAACTGTAATTTGTGACAGAGGTAGAGAAAACCCAGATGGAAATGTAGTGACGGAGGGAGGATGGAGCAGTATGGAGAGATAGAGGGAGGAAAAGATGAGGAGACGGAGAGAAAGATTGCAGTGAGGAGAAGAGGGATTGTTGCAGACTGATTATTTGGCTGTTTATGCAGAATGCTGAGAGCCCTCCAATCAGAGTTGGAGACCTCTAACTAAGGGGTCTGATAGGCCGAGGGCCTAACGAACTCTGCATCTGAGTCTCCTTATTCTCTCCTCTAATCCTTCCTTCCTCTCTTCACCTGTGTCCTCCTCCCCTCTCAACCCCCTCACCCCTCTCTCCTCACCCTCTGTGCACTCAGCTCTGCATTTCTCTCCTGCCTCCACTCGTTTGTTAAAGGGTGTCACTGAGAGCAAGGGCAAAGCCTTGTAATTCCTATGCCTTTGACCACCCTCTATGACCACTGTCTCTTCCGTGGTTAAACAATGCAAAGAGGATAACTGAACAGGAAGTAAGAGAGGGTTCAAAGCAACAAGTGAAGGAGTAAAGCTGTTAAAATCCATAATGTCAAGTATGGATACCTTAATATTTTCTTTTCTGTCATTCTATTAAAGTATATCCTCTTGAGGATAAATACAGTTCTATAGCTGTGACTACTATAAGCGGGGGGCTGATATTTTTGGAGATAATGGCTACACACCCTGCATCACTAACTACTAGCTGGTTCATGCGTTTGTTTTGTCTCCCTGAAACCTGTATTGGAGATAAATCTTAATGGAATAGACATTTTGGGAAATATACTTTCTTGCTGAGAGTCTTGTTGCTAGCGTGAGGTTGACAGCAGAGACTCAAGGAAGTTGAGATATAGTCTGGCGCATAACCCCCTATAAAACCACAGCTTGTCGTTTTTAAACTTTTACACAGTTTTTGTACGAATTAAACAAAGGATTTATAACGTGTTAATTAGTGAGCTGTAGAGGTGCTGGTAGGTGGATTTTGTTACTTTTGGTCAGAG